>VMDO01002686.1:0-65840 GCA_007922755.1 Pedetes capensis | reverse complement strand
TGCCTGTCTCTGCACCCCGCACTGCTGAGGCTGGTGGCTGCCAACTTGAACAAGCTTTCCACACACGTGCCACCTGTGTCTTTCTTTCTCCTCTACCTGGTTCTGTGTGTTTCACTGACCCAGAGGAAGACCCCGTCCAGCCAGAGAAAGATGGGGAAGAAACACACTGCACAAGTCACACACTGCAGCTCACAGCCAGCAGCCTTGATGTGAGTTCCTGGGACGCCAAGATGCAGACACGAGCTTTCTGCCACAGGACGACAGAGTGCAAGGGGTCTATTAGACACAGGAAACGTACTGGTTCTTTGGTTGTTTTCAACTAATTTGCTTGAAAAATACTTAAACCATTTAGGTTTTGGTCTATAAGAAAACCAAGTCTACAAATGCTTGTGCACAACATTTGCCAGAGACCTGGAGAGGCTCTAAACAGCTTGGGTAGATCTCAGATCCCTCCCTGCAAACAAGAGAGCTGGATTAGAACCTCCCAGCAGGTTCCCATGTCTATGATTCTGGCTGTCAGGAAACCTGGTGTTTGTTAACTAGATGCGCTTAGGCACGGACACTTGACAACAAGGGTGGACAAAAGTGTGTGCTGGGGAAAGGTCGGGAAGACTTGTTCCAAGGCCCACTTTATTTCTCAGCACGGACACCCCAGCCTCCTAATCCCTGACCCTCAACACCAGTGTCTCACTGACCCTGAGCATCAGGAACACGCATTTTCACATCTTCCCTTTGTCAATGCACAAGGTCAGGACAAGCACACAAATAGTTTCCATTCAGTCTTCAGGGAATCATTAAAAATCCTGGAAGGCGCGGAGGTCACAAAGCTGTGTGCCCCACGGAGGAGTCCCACACCCCAGGGGACCCTGTGCCATCCACAGGTGCCAGCTAATGACCACACTGAAGCCAACGTGAGAGCCCAGTCACCCACCCTGCAAGCCCCTGCCCTGGGGCTGGGCTGGGGACCCCATTCCCTCTTCTCTGGGAGTGGAGGTAGCTGCTTGGGGGGACCCTGCAGCTCTGTCTGGAGCGTGGAGAACCGATGCTGTCAGTTCTGGGCCCTGCTCCCAACAAACAGCACAGAGCACTGGCACCTTGAAAGCTGGCTTTCCAGACGGTGGGGGGCCCAGGCGACTGGCACCCTGCAGGCCCCAGCAGGAGCTGGCAGGTGCCCCTCCTGGCCCCAGTGTAAGCACGGTAAACCCTGGTGGGATCACAGAGATGCCTGCTCACTGCTTCCCACGCCTTCCCCATCCCGCCCCCCCATGGCCCCACCAGTCTGCACAGGAAACAGGGAAGTAAGGGGCAGAATCCGCGAGGAAGGCCTGTGATCTCATAGCAGTCAACGGATGCTTGTTTTTCAAGTGATTTGTCTTTGAAAAAATGTTAATTCCTTACTTTTGATTTGAAATGTTGGACAAGGCCATAAGACATCAACTGTTAAAATGCCCCACGGATGCGTGAATGGGGATTTGTGCCTGGAGGTACCCGAGATGGAAAAGTTCTGCAGCTGGGTGGGGTAACTGTTGGACAGCAGTGTGGATACGGTTTCACGACCCCGTGTGGCTCAGAGGGCCAGCTGCGCTTCGATGGGGGATGCGGCCAGCGTGTGTGTCAACACCGTCCTCACAGCCTGACAGAGTCAGCACCTTCAGCCCCACCCCCGCAGGGCTCCACATGGGAAAGCTGAGGTCCAGCCAGGCAGGGCCAGGCAGGGCACACCCAGCACTGCTGCCCCACACAAACAGCACGGGAGTGAACAGACCCAAGCTCGTCAGGAGTCCGTACCCCAAGCTCCCGTGTGTGGCCGTCACGTGCAACAGAGGGCTGGGGGACGAGTGCCCGGCCCAGGTGGTGACCCCTGCGCTGAGCCACCTTCCCACAGGGGAGGCAGGAGGTGCAGAGATAAGAGCAAAACAGGAAAAGAAGCTGCTGTGAGAGAGGAAATCCAGCTCTCGCTTACACGTTTGGAAAAGAGAGTCCACAGTGGAAAGTTTTAGATCTCTGGGCTCCGAATCAGTACAGGCGAATTATTTCTGCAATGAACTTTCTTACCCTGGTGCACCAAAGTAAGGTTTGCTCAGCCTGGGGAAACGATCCTAACATGATCTGGCCATGAGGCCCATGCCAGATCTTGCTTAGCTCATCTGCTTAGGCCGCCATGTGACCGCTTAGCTCCAGTGTAGAAGGGAGCTGTCAGGCCTGGACAGGGAAGTCTCAGGCCACTGTCCCCTGTGTGGGGTGGCAGAAGCCCTGCTGGCCAGTGGAGATTCGCAGAGCACATTTCAGGCAAGGCTGGCTGAGCGCGTATTTACACGGCTTGACTTTCTTGAAGCTTCAGTTTCCTCACGTGCTAACGGAAAAGAATCATGAAACTCCGGCGGTTGCGAGAATCCCGTAACTTGACATACCCTTGGCAGACCGGAACAGTTAAATAAACGTCCCTATGTGTTCTCCGTCAATTGTTCAGAGCCCTCGATGTCTGAGTCACAGAGCAGTTAAGACACAGCCTCTGCCTCAGTGGCTCTGGTCGAGAGGGTCGGGGTGGCCCGAGCTGCACATCCACAGCCCCTGACACAGGGCTGCAGGTCCCCAGGCCACACAGGAAATGAGGTCTGAGGGCTCCTGAAGTGAGGAGAGCCGCAGAGGAGAATTCTGGGAGGTGACAATCGCCGAAGGGACCGAGCTGGGGGTGATAGGGACAGGACAGGGAAACTGAGGTGAGGTGTCCTGAGGGCCCTGTGTGACTCAGTAGACCAGGCTGTGCTTAAGGGGGATGCAATTAAGGGGCTCTCAGGGGGCCAGGACACAGTCACCAGGCTATGCTGAGCCGCGGGATGAGGAGGTCAGGGCAGGGGACCAGCTAAGCCTCACCGAGGGTCCCTAGAACACAAAGCAGGGGTGAGACCAGGCCGAGTGTGGAAAGGTATCAGCAGGGCTGGAAGACAAGCTGGAGTTTGGGAACTAAAGGAGAAAGAAGAGCCAAGAGAAAGAAGCATGCGGACGTCAGCCCGACGTCAGAAGGGACAAAGGTGGCATCAAGGTCATTTTAAGCCAGGCTCTGGAACTGCGGTCTAAGGCAGAGCGCTGCCTGTCCCCGGCTACTGTCACGGGCGGCTGCCCTCCCCTTTCCTGGAGAATCTTGCCCAGGTCGGATCACAGAACCAGCTGTGCACAGGCCCAGGGGGGTCTCCTCACAGCTGCCCTCTGGCCAAGGGCTCTGGGCCTCCAGAACTGGATGAAGCTAACCCTCTCCTGGCGGATCTCTGGGGCCAGCACTACGTCCACTCTCCCAGCATAGCCATGCTTTGTTGTTGTTAGGTGCCGTCGAGTCGTGTCTGACTCATAGCGACCCTCATAGGGTTTTGAATGGCTGATTGTTTCGGGATTGCCTCGGGAGTGGGTTGCCACGTTCTTCTCCTGTTTTTTTGGTGCTGGGAATTGAACTCAGGACCTCGGAGATTGCAGAGCGGCGCTCTACCAACTGAACTAAATCCCAGCCCATAGCCATGCTACTGATTCAGAATTACTAGCAATTTGGAGTGTAAATGGCTCCCGAGTTGGCCAGCACAATGGCTGCACATAGGTGCAGACTAGATGGACGCCTCTGGCAGACAGGGACCCTTGTGCTACTTGAGTATCCAATGTGTTCATTAGACAAAGATGCCTCAAATTTATTATATATATATATATATATATATATATATATATATATATATATACATATATATATATATATATCTCAGTACTGGTAGGAGGAATGCAGGGCCTCACGAATGCTAGGCAAGAGCTCCACCTCGGAGCTGCACCCACAGACCCTTTTCTATTTTGAGACAGCATCTCACAAAGTTGCACAGGCTGCCTGGAACCTGCGATCCTCCTGCCTCCTGAGTTGTTGGGATGACAGGTGTGGTCGCTGCACCTGGCTAAGATGCTTCAAATGTGAAACGCGTAACTGAACACAGATTGAGACCAATGCCCACCACCAATTTCTCACTCCACAAATGCGTCAGCCCGTCACTTCATGAATGTGCCACGGTCTCAACTCAGCGCAGTTTGGATGCAGATTTCCCTTGAGCCTTGGTCCCAGCTCTGCCCAATTGATTGGCTTTTGGAGACCGATGTTTGCCTTCTTCTCTGTAGCCCGCTGAGAATGAGACTTCTGTCAGGGGCTCCCTTACTCATCCACCAGCTTCTTAGTACCTACTGTTTGCAGGCTCTCATGGAGCTTTCCAGCTGCTGCCTCCTCCTCCCACGTCTTCCTTGGGGGGCCACTGACCCTTCTAAGCCTTCCTTACATCGCTTCTTTACACCGGACCTTGCACACAGCTCTCCGTCTGCCCTGGGTGCCCTGCCTACCGCCCCACAGTCTAGTCTGCACACAGCCGCCGCCACACAGAGGCCCCTGGGCCTGTCTGATGTTGTCGTTGGTCTGACGCTGCTGCCCTCTTCCCCACACTCACCCTGCTTGGCTCAACCAAAGCACCTGCCACTTGGGGGCCACTGGTTTCCCAGGAGATGCACTCCTGGGGACTCAGGTCCCACGAGGGCCGATGTGACCTGGCCTTGTGTCCTCAGGGTGCAGCAGAGTGCTGGGTGCTCAGCAGGTGCCTGGACAAGGTGGCCCTGTGACAGACTGTCGAACCCTAGCACTCCTTAGAGCTCTGGTGCCAACAGAGGGTGCACCACGAGCCTGTTGGACATTGGTGGGGTGAACACACCTGGAACCAAAGAGACTGGTCTTCAGACTCTTGTGTTAGCAGGATTTTTCTTTGGAACAAATCTTTTTTAAACAAAAAGCAGCATACTCTTCAGATAACATAGTAGGGCTGTTTCTCTGTTTCTAGGGTGGTTGGGATCATGTGAGCTTTTGGCTGTTTTTCACCCATCTAGAGAAACTACTGGGTAAACCCACACCATGCCCACGATGCCCAGAGACCGCTCAGCGTACCAAAGTACTACCCACAGTACTTTAGTTCCAGGTTATCATGGGCTTAGACATGAAAAGAAAGCTCAAGACTAGTCTACGTGTTCACTGTCACACAATGGGCTGCTCTGACATCAGAGAATAACAAGATGACTTTCATTCCCTCAATACTTTGGCTAAGGTGACAGCCAATCACTCAGCAGGTAGGACCTGGTTAGGTGCAGCAAGTCCACCTTGCTGATACCACCTGACAGGAGGTCAGAGTGCAGACACAACGGAGGCAGGCCAAGAGGAGTCCATGGACATGAACAACAAGTGCCTGGGCAGGCGGGAATCCCAGGGCTCCCAGAGCACTTGGGTAGCCCTCGTCCACCCAGCTCCATGCTGTCCTGGGGGGGAGACTGGCCTTTGCCACAGGGTGCAAGAAGTCAAATTCAAAGACTATGAGTATCCAGGCCACACAACGGCAGTCTTCCAAGATGCATTCTTTTTCAAGTGAAAAAGAACCAAGCTGAATGTTATTCTGAAGCCATGTTGAGGGGAGGACACTGGAAGTTTCTACCTCCGTTCAAAACATACAACCATCTAGTTCAGCAACAACATCCCTAGTTTATCCCAAAGAGAAAAAGTGACAACTACGTAAAAATGCTCAACACAGCTTATAATGACGAAAACCTGGGACAACTTAGCTATCAATGTACGAGGGACTGGTGGAATTCTGCTGGCTTCATACAACTGACATGTCCATCATCAAAAGACAATGCTTCTCCACACACACCTACAAAAAGACAGAAAATATAATGCAGATCACAGCAAGATCCACAGCCCCAGTACGATGACCTGCTTTTGCCACGTAACATCCAACCGTATCTACAGGGAGAGGCCTGGAATGATTTCACCAAAAGCTAAGTGTCACTCCAGGCCAGGGGATTATTCCACATTGCCTGAACTTCCTTTCACAAATATGTTATAAACAGAAAGGTCTTTAAAAACAAAACAGTTTTGTAAAGCATTTAATGATAGGACATGTTATGACATGTTAGGTTTAGAAGCAAGAATCCAAATTACGAACACACTGGGGCTAAACGTGTAAAAGAACACAGGACCAGGAAAAAGGGGAGCTGACTCACGGGGTGAGAACCCTCACCTTTCACACCAGAGCCCTGCTGGGGCAGCTAGAGAAAGCACCAGTCACGCGCGTTTCCCCACGTGGACTCAGCAGAAGGCGCAGCCAGGCCGAGGCCAGGGAGCAGCCGCCTTCTCCGGCCTCGTCAGCACATTCTCCCCACGCCCACCAAGGACGGCGCTGCAGGCCTGTTGTTCTCTCCATGTTCCCACAGCGGGGCAATGGGACGCTCTGCGACTTTTTTTAAAATTAAAAACAAAACAAACCAAAACAAACAAAGGAAATCTTCCAAACATGTAAGCTTCTGGGAATCTGTGGCGGAACAGAGGCCCACACATCTTGTGGAGGGGCGAGAGCCCTGCTCCACGCCCCGCAAGCACAGGACACAGGGCAGGAGAGCAGAGTGTGCCTTAGGATCCTCTGCAGTCCCCGGGCAAGAGCGGAGTGAGGAGTTCTGGCAGCTTATGGAGTGGGCCCCAACTTAAAAGACAAACACAAGAAAAGCCCTATATGCAAGGATCACACAAAAGCCCTATATGCAAGGATCACACACCCGATACTTCAAAACTCTGCCACTGCCTATAACCAAAGTTCCAATTGACCCACACGACTGACGGAGCAACATCCCTTATTACTCCTCCTACCAACTCACTTAAGTGAAATCACAAATGAACACAACTTCACACAACTTTTTAGGAATCTCAGCATGTACAATGTGCTCTCCTAGAAAGAGAAAAAAAAGCCCAAAACCAAAACAAAATAAAGGAAAAAGAAAAGAAGAAAAGGAAAAAGAACCCACTGTGCTCTCTTTATTCTACAAACCCAAAAGAAAGCTCCAAACGCCCAGAACAGCTAACAGACATACGCACCTTGGAAACCATCCCTAGCCCACCTTGGCCTGGGCATGGCCTGGAGTTGGGCAACAAAGACCTAGGGGTCCACTGGTGCTTGACGGATTCATCTGAAAGATTCGTGGTGAAATGTTAGTGTTTACTTCCTGCTTATTCTGCTAAAAATAGGAAGAGACCCTGAGTATCTTTTGCAGGTCTTGGCCCTGCATTCCCTGGCTAGAGCTCACTTTCCAAATGTTCCTGCACCCTTGGGGAGGGCAGGCGTGTGAGGGAGGGAGACGAGGCGTGGGCCCTTAATACCCACCAGGTCTGCAGCCTTAGACGTCAAACACGAGTCCAGATTCCCCTGGTGCAAACACTTCCTCCCGGGGCGGCTGCTCTTCTCACCCACACGGGCAAAACACTGACATAAAGGGCAGGATGGCAGCTGCTCTTTACCTGGGGCAAAGGCCCTGAGCTTTTAACAGTCACCTGGAAAGCCCACAGAAGCAGCCTACTAAATGCAGGGAAAAGAAGCTGGTGGGATTGAAGCCGAAGGTCTGATCCCAAATTCGCCATGCCCTCCATGGGCAGAAGGACCATGCAGTCCTCAAGGAAATGTCCCTTGGCCAGGCCCATGGAGAAGGCCTGCTTTCAGAGCTGCAAATGCTGGCCCTCTACAGTGGGGCTCCTGGCATTATGTGTGCCATGAGTCCTTCAGCCATGATGCTTGGGAACATCTCAGAACATTTTAAAAGCATAAAGCGAAATACAGGTGACTGCCCACAAAATAAATTACTCTGGAAACAACTATCAGAATACTAAACATGTGACACAATACCGTATGTGTTTTCTTATTAATGCACCAAGTAACGATACGTACTGTTATTTTTAAATGATAATTAGCACATATGATATTTAAGATATCTGGATTCAAGTCTCACGTGGTATGAAAATATCTGATTTCTACTGATGTCAGTGCCATATGCAGAAAATACTGCTAGGCTGGTCCAACTGCATCCTCCTGAGGACCGCAGGCCATGGGCACCTGCCTGGGTCAGCTCACACCTGGGGTCAGCTCACACCTGGGACATGGCTCACAACTGGTCCCAGCAGAGATATGTAGGAAGTTTCCTACTATCAGAGGAAGAGATAATTTTTAAAAATCTCAACAAATACGTTCATTAAAAGGTCAAAATTCTGCGCACACCTGTAATCCCAGTGGCTTGGGAGACGGAGTCAGGAGGATCGCAAGTTCGAGACCAGAGGAAGACTGCGTAACTTTGTGAGACCCTGTCTCAGAAAGTAAGGAAAAAAATAAAAGGGCTGGGGGTGCAGCTCAGTGGTCCAGCACTTGCAAAGCACGCAGGCGCGAGGCCCTGGGATCAACCCCCAGTACCACACACACACACAAAGTCAAAATTCTCACAGATGTTAAGAACGGCTGAACTCTGGAAATAAAGGCTGGAGACAAGGCTGGGACACTCGCCAAGGGCCACGGCCCAGCCCGGAGGAGCACTGCGAGCCTCCTGTCAGCAGCCAGCGCTGTTACCGTGTTGCTCTGTCTAACAGCTTCACTGAGACATGGTTTACATGGGGTCCACTTATTCAAGCGCACGATTTCCTATCTACAGAGATCTCCAGTTCCGGAATATCACTATGACCCCCAGAAGAAGTCCTGCCCCTCCCAGCTCTCCCCTCTCTCAACTGGGCAGCTGTGAATCAACTTTTTGTCCCTATGAATTTGCTTATTCTGGACTTTTCACGTACAGCCAACGCTCGCTATTTGGGGTTCTCACATTCTGTCGAGCCACCACAAACACTGCATTAGAGCAAATGGAGCCCGCTCCCAGGGAAGTGTCGGGGTACCAAGAGCCTCTGGTCAGCACCGTCAACAATGGATTCACGTGACACCGTGCTTTCCTGTTTTCCGTAGTTCTGTTTTAGCAACTCCTTTTTTACTGTGTGTCACGGGTTCGTTCACACTGAACCCATGGCCAGCAACACACGTGGCCTAAGCAAAGCTTCTCCAACACACACCGCTCCTCACAGGCTCCCGTGATGGGGACACTAGGCAGCACTTCAGTCTCATGCTTAGGGCCACTTCAAATGGCAAAATCACCAACAAGAAGCAAAGAACATGGGAAACAGTGGCACTGAGCGGAGTGTGGAGAGGACGCTGGCTCGAGGCAGGGGCTGAGACACCGCAGGGCCTCACCATGACTGACCTCATCTGGGAACATGTGCCTTGGGAGACTCAAATTTTCTATCCTCAAGTGACCACAGAACCACAGTCAGTACTGAGTCGGGGTTACAAAAGAATATTGAATTTGAAAACACAGAACCCTTGAATACTAAGGATCCTGGTGTGTGCCCCACGTGTCTGGCTCAGTTCTCTCACATGCTGTTTCTGAGTTTGTCTTTCTGCCATATGACTGCACTTCACTCCTGACTGGCTGATGCTCCCTCATACGAATATGTGCATCCTGTCACCTGTCCACGCCGTGGCCATCCCGGGCTCCTGTGAACAATGCTGCTGCACACACTCGGGCAGGGGCTGTGTGGATGCACGTGGTTCACACACCAAAAGCTTGTCTGCAGCTTTACTATCACGTCCTCGTGTGTTTTGAGGGGAGAGATTACTGTAAGTGGCACATTGAGTTTTTTACATACAGTTATGGACTTATTTCAAAATGCATGAAGAATGTTGACTTTTCACTTGTAATAGTGACACAGTTTCTCTTTAAACATCCACATCAGTGTGGAAAGCTACGGAAGACCCAGTATGGCAGCATCATGAAGACGGCACAGCAGTGACCCGATGCCCTGGAATGGCAAAGCACTAAGAGTGTGGACCTTGGGGGCCTCAGGACCTCAGCTGCAAAGGATGCTGGGTCTTCGCGGTGACAGATCAGATCTGTCCTGCATGTCAGGGCATCTGGCCGTCCACAGGTGAGTGAGGCCCTGACTCTCCTCCAGGCACAGCAACTCCAGTCAGAACCCCAGGAGGAGGGCGACGAAAAGGCTCTGAGCTCCCCAGGGACAGGATGAGAGGTCAGGATGGTGCCTAGGGGCCCAGCCAAGGGCTTGTGAACATGGGACTTAGAAACAACTCAGGAGGCAGGTGCTGCTCTCCCAACTCCCAGAGTGGGGGCTAGCGCCGACAGGAGGGTCCGAGCGCTGGTGAGAGAGGAAGGCAGAGCTGACGGTGGCGCATTCGTGGTGAAAACACCAGCTCAGACATGCTAAGCCCACGAATGCCGGGCCCTTACTCTGAAGGTAGAGGAAGAAGGAAAAATAATAATAAAGACAGGGTGCAGGGCGTCAGCCTGCAGGCACAGGCAGGCCTGGCGTCTGGGCTGTGCAGGAAGTGGACGCTCCTTCCTGCATCGCACAGACAGGCCCTCGTCTCACCTTCCCTTCTCTGATGCCACACAAGGGCTGTGCCTCACTCAGGCCAGCCTGTTGGAACCTCACGCCCCAACACCACAGCCAGTGGATGAGAGGCTGGCTCCACGTGTGAGGGTAATGAGGCCCACCTGCACCCTGGCCACCTGCCCAGCCCCGTGTGAGTGAGGCCAGGACCCGGGGCTGCTGCAGCACAACCAGAAATGAGCCCCACAGACCTCGGGGTCTGGAGGAGACGGACAGCAACTAGCCTCAGAGCCCTGAACAATCAACAATCAGCACTGAGAGGAGGAGGGCAGGTCGGGGCAGAGGAAAATGTGGACTGTTGGAGTAGACCTCGACAGATGGATTCCTGAGTGACATCATGGGCGGCGTTCCAGGCAGGGACGGCAGGGTGCAAGAGTCTGTCCCAGGACCGGCCCGCAGGGACAAAGAGGGTAGCAGGCAGGGAACAGAGGGGGCCGGGACAGCTGTGCTGCCCTCTCGGCCCCACCAGCAGGGCACGCGGGCTTGGCCAGAATGCTCAGCAGAGCACTCTGATCGCATGCCAGAGGAGCGGCCTGCAGCGAGGCTGGGGCATCTCCTGCTGTGCCCAGCACCACAAGCAGAAACAACAAGAGCGAACAGATGGCAGGCCAGCACACACACCACCTCACGGTAACAGGACAGGGGCACCACTGGCACCCTATCTTGCAAATGGGGCACAGAAAGCTTGGCCTGTAGACGCTGCCCCCACAGCTGTCACCCAGACCTCAGCTCTCCTGCCCTGTCACGGTCCAGTGGCATCCCCGGTTCCATGCTGAGGTTCCCCCCATGAAGTGCTCCCCATGTCCCTCCACATGCAATGAGACTTGTAACAGGAGACACGGAATGCTGCGGGGTTGCTTTGCAAGGATCTCCACTGGCTGCTCTGGGCACATTGTGTGCACAGCAGCCCCTTCTCAGGAGGAAAACCGGCTCTCTCCCAGTCAGAGAGCATAGTAGGTCCTCTCCAGGAAGGACAGTCCTCCTCAAGTCAGCACTCACTGTCTGTACAGTAGGTCTGCCCCAGAGAGGCATAATCATTACCGAATCACTTTTAAAAGTATCATTTCCCCAATTTCAAGCCTCACCTGCAGTTCATTCTTCCCCTTAGCATATTATTTTGAAATGACAAGGTTCTCCCAAGTGTAGAGATAAGAAAAAGTCTGAAATGCACTTTTGCGATGTGAGCGGCTGGCTGCCACCCACTTTCAGCCTGTGATAGTGATTTATCTTCACACAGATGGTGTTTTTTTTGATTATTTGATTATTTGATTTTTTGATTATTTTGATGGTGATTATTTACAACACAACTAGGCCTTCAGAGCTACGCAGGAACCCAAGCTATAACTTAAAGCTAACATTTTTCCTCAATTCTAAAATGATTTGGGAAATTTATACTAGGACCTTAAATTTCATTCTTAGGCTACTGATGAACGCCTCATCATTACTGAATTCACTCATTTCTAGTAAAATACAGAAACTGTCAGTATTATTTTTTCCTTAGTATTTAAAAGCCAGAAGTCTGGCCAGGTGCGTGGTCCATGCCTGTGATCCCAGTGACTCAGAAGGCTGAAGCGGAAGGATCACAAGTCTGAAGCCAGAGGCAGCCTGCAAAACTTCGTGAGGCACCATCATCTCAAAATAAAAAATGAAAAATGGGCTGGAAGTGCAGCTCCGTGGTAGAGCACTTGCCTGGGTTCAACGCCTCTAGTACTGAGAAACAAACAAAACCCCAAAATAAAACCAAAAAACAAAACATAAAAGGCAGAAGTCAACACTATGCAAGATAGAAGATACAATTTAGCTATTTTTTAAAACTTTCTAATTAGTGTTGACAGAAAAAATTAACTTTGAGAATCGACTACTACAGGCTGAAAACCAGAATCTCCTGGTCCCATAATGACAGACAAAACTAAAAACTGCACTTGTTCCCTAAAGGACCACTGAAAGGGTGGGGCAGATCAGCCTCCACCTACCTCGCTTTTGGATGAAGACTCTGAGCAGGGGATTTGCACTGGACACCGCCTTGCAGAAGTTGTCATCGTTGTTGATGGGCAGCAGGTCCCCATGCACATCGGCATAGCCGATGGTCACTTCAGTGTTGGAGATGTGGTGGGTGTGTATGACCAGCTGGTAGAAATCTTCAAACTTCCCAGGCTTATGACGGTCCAAGGAGAACCTTCGGAATTCAGCCCCAAACTACAATGCAAGAGACGAGGTAAGTCAACAAGAGGAAGACAGCCAGGAGAAGGTGCAGGTTGTTCATGGAATAAACAAGTGGTTATTGAGCCGTCACGAGGCCCTGCAGACATGGTGTCCTACACGTTCTCAAACAAATGGTCAGGCAGGAAGAAGGGCACCAGCACCATGAGAAAGCGCTGATGAGGAGGAACACCTTGTCACGGTGACCAGGGACAACGCTTGCCCACTTGGGATGACGTCCAGGGCACAGGATCAGACAGTCCACTGGGCTTGGCTTGTTGGGAAAGCAGTGTCCCACTTACTACAAAACTAGATGTGGCAGATGTAGGGTCTGTGCTGATGAGAGGCCTCCGGGTCCCTCTGTGGTCCGTGAGGAGGGTCTTCACAGCTCTGCAGCAGGGCTCGGAAACCTCAGGGCAGGAGAGGAAGTAGCTTCTGGGATTTTTTTTTTTAAAGAAGGGCAAAGTGAAGCCCTTACTGGTCTTAATTTTTCACTAAGAAGTGACTCGACTTTATTTGATTTGTATTCTAATAGGATCAAGTAGGCACACTTTGAAAAGATCAGAAGTAGAAGGGAATCCCACCAAGGCTCAGCTGGCCAGAGCTGCCACAGGTCACCTCAAGGGATGCTAGGAAAGGGCTTCAGTCTGTTTGGCCTAAGGGTCTTGGATGAGGACAGTCTTCAGTACAATTGAAAATTATACAAAGATTAAACATCTAATGTTACACAAAAGTAGTTGTATTATCTAGACATCATACCAACTTCTTGTTAGGTGCTGTCAAGTCGGTGCCCCACTCATAACAGCCCTATGTACAACAGGCGAAATACTATTTATTGTCAGTGCTTCTCGGCTACTCATAGGGTTTTCAACGCGGATTGTTTTTTGGGAGTGGGTTGCTGGGTCTGTCTCCCAAGCCTACAGCACCTGGTGTTCCCAGGTGGTCTCCCATCCAAGTACTAACCAGGCCCAACCCTGCTTAGCTTTCGAGATCTGACGGGATCCGAGGCCACAGTTGGGATGGCTGCAGGCTCATACCAACTACTCACAGACAAATCATCTCAAATCATCTGGGCTTTTGTCAAAATCCCCCATGAGGCTCTCAGAGCTTGGGGTGTGGCCCAAGAATTTATTTTTAATAAGTTCCTAGAAGAAGCTGATGCTGGTGGTTCGAGGGCTACACACAGAGAAACCACAGGTCTAAGGGCATCAGTCACCAGGACTGGACTTCCAAGGACCCCTGTGAAACCTGTCCCGCTTACCCCTTCCTCCAGGTCGCTAAATCCGAGCCAAACCCTTACTCCCTACACTGCCCTTAGGCCCCCACGATGGGGCCATTCAAAAAGCAGTTTGGGAAAAGCATCCTTCAGTGATGAGTCACAAGCCCATGGTCCCCTCCACACTGTCACCTGGGGAAGAGGAGTGGCCCCAGAACCAGGTCTGGCCAGTCACAGCTCTGGATGCTGCTGCAGAGGAAAAGGGCTCTCCTCAGTCCCCTCCTAGGGTCAGAGGTGCAGAGCAAACTCCCAGATCTAGCCCTAGAGAAGCACCCTGTTCTTCTCAGCACTCCAAGAGGCACCATCACCAGGCACAAAC
Source organism: Pedetes capensis (assembly GCA_007922755.1). Lineage (NCBI taxonomy): Eukaryota > Metazoa > Chordata > Mammalia > Rodentia > Pedetidae > Pedetes > Pedetes capensis. The sequence goes on along the minus strand of VMDO01002686.1, from coordinate 51,728 downwards.
GTGGGCCACACAGGTTCTCCCATGCAGGGCTGCGAAACTTTGAGATGTAAGGGATAAAGTGTACACCATAAATTCTGCATAGTTTCATTTAGGTTCAGTTATCCAATCAAATCACTGCATGTTTTATTTCATGAACAGGCACCCCTCATTTTCCATCTCATGCAGCTGACATCTGTCTTGCAGAGCAGCTTGCATCCGTCAGCATACACGGCTCTATTCACAGAATACATAAAAGAATATAACCACCTGTAATGAGACTGTATGAGCATTTCTGACTTTTCAGCATAGCTCTTGTTTGAGTGTCCCAGGAGGACACACGCACACAGCCTCACACACCCCGTCAGTCACTGCGCCTCAGCACCCAGAAGCACACAAATTAAATACTTGAGTTCTACAATGTTCCATCTCAACTGCATTTAGCAACTATTCTGAGACACAGCTTAATCTACTCCTCAGTGTTTTAATAATTTCCCTCCAAATATATCTTCACATGTTAATTTTTAAAAAATGAATTTGGACCTTTCCTGCCACAAGACAAGTCTGGTTTGCCCTGACCACAGGCTGGCTTTGCTGCTCTCTGCACAGTGAGCCCGCTCTACACTTTCAATGAGTTCCAGAGTTTTGACAGGAAGAAATGTGAAAAGTGATTTGATAAAAGCCTTTTTAAAAAATCAATATTTTTATTTCCTGTGTAATATCAGATTAAATAAGAGGCCTCCAAGTGAAGGCATTAGCAGTTGTATCTCACTGCTGTGTAATTATTGGTAAAACTCTTTAATATACTTGCCAAAATTTGAAAAAGCTGTAATGCCCAGGAAACAAATCTCGCAAGTCAAGTGGTTTCTTACTCTTTGCATTCAACAAAATTAAATGTTGTCCTATTTGAACTGTTAACTAAGAGATTACCCAAATAATTTTAAGGATAGACCATTCCACGATTACTCATTTCTGGCATGGACTTGGGGAGGGTTTGAGAGCCCTTTACTACCCGGCTCAGGCAGAGATTGATCTTTTTGCTTTGTTTCACTTTCACATAGGTGAGCATTTGATTTGTTGACATAAACAAAACGTTCCCTGGTGCTGACATCTACAGCAATGAAAAACAGTCAAAGAACCAATACTGCCTGGTCATTTAGCAATAAACACTTCTCATTAAGTGAAAGATTTTAAAAATGTGTACTTTGAATGGGCCTATAGTTATTTATCAAATTTGGCACCTATGTTTCAACCATGATTTGATAATAATTGTAACAACTCTATCTAGAAATTTTTTTTCCAGTACTGGGGGGATGAACCCAGGGCCTCTCACATGCTAGGCAACAGTTCTACCACTGAGCTGAACCCCCAGCCTTTAAAATTTTTTTTTTTTTAATTTTATTTTGAGATAGGATCTTGCTAAGTTGCAAAAGCAGCCTCTAGCCTAGAGTTTGTAATTCTCCTGCCTCTGCCTCTCAAGTGCAGGGATTACAGGCATGCACTAGTGCATCCAATCTCTACAACTCCTCCTATGTTGCAAACTAAAACTTTATACAATTAAACCGCTTAGAAATAAATTTAAAAAATACAGTCCTATAGCTACATGAAAAACTTTTCAACTTCAACTTCCACAAACATTTTCATTGCAGAGAAAACTGATAGGTAATCAAGTAAAAATTATTAGGACAAAACAGAACAAAATCTCTAGGGAGGATGACGGAAAAGAGAAATCAAAGAGCAAAAGGAACCACATAAAATTTCTGATAATTAAACGCTTTGTGCATCTTATTTAAAAATGCCTGATGGTAGTATCAAATCACCACAGAATTTAGATCTCACTGGCTATACGTAATAGATCGTGTGCTAAAAGCTTTATTTTTTTAAATGAAATATTTGCAGCATGCTGGAAATGGTATCCTTTTCAACTACTTATATTTCAAAAAAAACCCCTAGAAACCAACTTGATATTATTCCCTTTATACTGTCGGTTTTTGTTGTTTTGGTGCTGGGGACTGAACCCGGGGCTTCAGCACGCTCGGAGCCACACCCACAGTAGTGGAGTTTTTCACATTTCTCTCAGGGGGTACTTGACCTTGGAAGGCCACTGACCACTATGGACTTGGGGAGGGTTCGAAAGCCCTTCGCTTACTTGCTCAGGACAGGATTGGTCCTGAGCTCAGGATTGAGCATTTGGCATGTTTACCTAAACAAAACGTTCACTGGAACTGACATCTACAGCAACGAAAAATAGCCAAACGGTGGCACAAAGAAAGTGCCAAGCTGCCATCAGAGGCCGGTGGAAGCCCGCCATTCCCTTCTACCTCCTGTGCCTGTGGGTATCTGTTCACACGTCAGGGCCCCTGACAGAGTCCACTTCAGCCTCTTCTGCACTTCCTTCGTCAATTTGCCGTGCCAACAAAGACACCTGCAGAGGGACTCCCCTGTCCCGAGAGATCATCTCCTGCCAACCATTAGCTGGCTACAGGTGAAGACTGGAGTCTATTAGGAAAAGCTGGCTTGCTGGGCCTGGCCAGGGCAGGAGGTGAGCTTGTAGACAGCGCATCGGAAGTCCATCTCTCCACCCACACTTGATTCAAGCTGTATCACTTCTGATGAAAAGGACTCAGGACTCCCAGGCAAATGGCTAATTCTAGGCATGTGGCAGGAAATGTACGTGAGATGGCAAATGCTCCCCTCTGGAACTGTGGGATTATCAAAGACAACTGGGGTCACATTAGAAGGACTTAGAAACCAGACTGAAAGACTGGACCATCTGTGCCTTGGACCAATGGTGCATCATGGAAGGAAACACAGCCACGAGGTGTAAATGCATGAGCTTGTGACAACCAAAAAACTACGTGTGACCTGTGGGAGATGCCAGGGAACCAACCTACTTTGAAAGCTGGTAAATAAAGGGAAAGAATCAAGCAGTTTTTCAAAAGCATGAACATCTGTTATTGGGAGATTCACAGATGTGCAACTCCTCATTCTCCACAGCTTCGGACTAAATGAACTCTCATTCCAATTTTGGTAAGAATCCTAACCTGCTTTGTAGCTGACCTCAACTATTATTCCTACAATGCAGGGAAGGGGAGGACTGCACCTTTTAAAACTTTTAAAATTAATGTCCATGTAAACTTCTGAGACTGGTAAGTCTCTAAATGAAACTCACTTTTATTCTCTTTAATTCATATTCAACCAATAACAACACGATTATACTTTAGTTAGGAAACATCTACATAAACTCGACCATCATCTGTCTCTGCCATCTCTTGCATCATCTGTTCACCAGCCCATTTGCCTGGTGTGGCTTGGACAAGGCTTGTTCCTACAAAGCCTGACTTCATGGTGGTGCTCTGAGAGGTGGGTCTTGCTGGGGTGTCAGGGTCCTGGGCATGGAGCTCTCATGAATGGGCTCATGTCCTTCTCAAAGGAACAGGTTAGCTACGTCAAGAACTAGCTCCATTCTCTCTGGTGCACCTGTGTGTCCTTCTACCCTTCCACTGTGAGGCCTTAGCAGAAGCCAAGCAGATACTGGCACTGCAGACCTGGACTTTGGGCCTTCAAGCACTGTCAGCACAAAGTTGATGGTGGATCTGGAGCAACCTCTGCAGGCACATGTGCTGAAGGCTTGGGTCCTAGCTGGTGGCACTGCCGGGAGGTGGCAGAACCTGTGGGAGGTGGGGCAGGCCCTTGATGGGGCATAGGCCCTGGCCGCCTCTGTTCTACCTCACACTCTCCACCGTAAAGCTCTGCCTCATACGGGCCCATGAGCAAAAGAGCCCACTGAGTATAGATGGCGGCCACTGAAACCGTGAGCCAGATGCACATTCTCGTCTTCCAGGTTGTTCATCTCAAGGTGTTCTTGCCACAATGATGGAAAGCTAACACACAAAACAAACCGCTTTTCTTTATAAAATTCTGAGTCTCAGATATGCTTTCATGGCAAAAAAAAAAAAAAAAAAAAAAAAAAAAAAAAAAAAAAAAAAAAAAAAAAAAAAAGGGTCAGGACACTATCTACTCATCTAATTTCTCCCATAGTCTCGACTCTCTTTCCCTTCAGGAAAAGAATGAGCTCTGAAAAGTGCTTACTGGGTGAATAATACCCCAAAGGCAGTTGCTATAAAAGCAGTATGGCACTGAGTAAACTATGTCATAATAAAGTTTTTCATCAACAAGCAAGGAGACACGAAGTAGCAGAGACCCAAGATCATCAGCAAGCTTGGGAAGCACAAAGGGCTCAGAGTTTCAGGGGTGATTCTGGGAGCACCTCTAGAACAGAGGACGGAGGACCTGCGGGGATCAGTCGTCCATGACAGCAGTGAGTGCAGGGCAAATTCATCAAAATCAGCTTTTGGAGCACCTGGGAGTTAGCCAAGGGCTCCCAGCACCCTAAGACTGTTGATTCCAGAAAATAGTTGAATCCCAGTAAGAACAGCAGAGCTTTGAGGCATTTTAGCTTCGTAGCTGCCCTTCTCCGCTTTGAAAATGAGCAACCCTGCAGCCTAAGGGGAGCAGAGCCAGCACAGATGTCACCCAGAGCTGTCTCTGGGGAACTGTCCACTTTCCCCCACAGTGCCCTGAACCCGTTTGCAGGATTTCTATCTGCCCAGTTAGAGGACACTCAACTAAATACCATTTCTCCAGGGCACTTGTCAAGGACAATCAGTAGCACTGTTTAACATTTCAAGACAGTATCATAAAAGTTTTATTTTAAAATGAAGTTTCTGCAACATATTGGAAATTATATCCTTTGCAACTATTTATACATCTTTTTCCCAAGGTTTTAAAACTTTATTTTTAAATGATGCACAGTAATTACGCGTATTTATGGGGTACATTGTGACATTTCAACACATGTAAACAACGTGTAATGATCACCTCAGGGTAACTGGCATGTCTGCCACCTCAGACACATAACGTTTCTTTGTTCGGGGGAACATTCAAAACCCTCCCTACTAGCTATTTTGAAATATTCAGCTAGTTGTTGTCAACCATAGTAATCTCACTGTGCTAGAGAACATTAGAAGTGATTCTCTGTGTCCAGTCGCAACTTTGGACCCATCAGCCATCCTCTGTCCATCCCTCTCTCCAGTGCCCATCCCCAGCTCTGGTAACCACTGTTCTATTCGTCACATCTTTGAACTACTTTGTGGTTTGGATCTCAAGTGTCCCCTAAAAGAGACTGTGAAACTTGAATGTCGAGCAGCTAACACAAAAGGAAGACATGATGAAGTTAAGGAACTAAACAGATTTCAAAAGGCAGCTCAAGAAGACAAAAACAAATATTATAATGACATCTACAAAGAGCTGGAGACAGAAAACCAAAAGGGAAGAACACATTCTGTGTTTCTCAAGCTTAAGGAATTGAAGAAAAAATTCAAGCCTCGAGTGGCAATAGTGAACGATTCTACAGGGAAAATATTAAACAATGCAGGAAACATCAAAAAAAGAGGAAAGGAATACAAGAGTCATTATACAAAAAAGAATTGGCAGATGACCAACCATTCCAAGAGGTTGCATATGAAGAGTAATAAGTGGTATTGAAGGACAAAGTGGAAGCTGCTTTGAAAGAATTGGCGAAACACAAGTCTCCAGGAATTGATGGGATACCAATAGAGATGTTTCAACAAATAGACGCAGCACCGAAGGTGCTAACATGTTTATGCCAACAGATATAGAAAACAGCTACCTGGCCAAATGACTGGAAGAAATCCATATTTGTGCCTATTCCCAAGAAAGGGGATCCAACCAAATATGGAAACTATTGATTGATGTCATTAATATCACACACAAGCAAAATTTTACTAAAGATCATTCAAAAGCGACTGAAGCAGTGTATAGACAGGGAACTGCTGAAAAATCAAGCTGGATTCAGAAGAGGGTGGGGAACCAGGGACATCATTGCTGATGTCAGGTGGATATTAGCCAAAAGCAGAGTATATCAGAAAGATATCTATCTATGTTTTATTGACTAGGCATTTGGCTGTGTGGATCATAACAAATTAAGGATAACACTCCAAAAAATGGGAATACCAGAACACCTAATTGTACTCATGAGGAATCTGTACATGAACCTGGAGGCAGTTATTCAAATAGAACAAGGAAACACTGCCTGGTTTAAAGTTGAGAAAGGTGTGCACCAGGGCTGATACTTTCACCAAATCTCTTCAATTTATATGCTGAGCAAATAATCTGAGAAGTTGGACTTTATTAGGAAGAACATGGCATTGGGATTGGAGGAGGACTTATTAACAACCTGTATTATACAGATGACACAAGTCTGCTTGCTGAAAGTGAAGAGGATTTAAACCATTTTCTGATGAAGATCAAAGATCATAGCCTTCAATATGGGTTGTGACTAACCATCAACAAAACAAAAATCATTACAACTGGGTCAGTAAGCAACTTTGCAATAAATGGACAAAAAATTGAGGTTGTCCACAATTTTGCTTTACTTATTTCTACAAGTGGAAGCAGCAGTCAAGAAATCAAAAGACACATTGCCTTGGGAAAAGCCGTAGCAAAAGATCTCTTTAGAGTATTGAAAAATAAAGATGTCACACTGAAAATGAAGGTGCGCCTGACTCATGCCGTGGTATTTTTAGTTGCATCATATGGTTGTGAAAGCTGGACATTAAACAAGGGAGACAGGAGAAGAACTGATGCTTTTGAATTATCATGCTGGAGATGATTACTGAATATACCACGGACTGCCAAATGAACCAACAGATCTGTCCTAGAAGAAGTGCAACTAGAGTGCTCCTTGGAAGCAAGAATGGCTAGATGCAATCTATTTTGGAAATGTAGTCAGGAGGGACCAGTCCCTGGAGAAAGACATCATGTTTGGGAGAGTGGCAGGTCGACAAAAAACAAGGAAAACCCTCCATCAGATGGATTGACACAGTATCTGCAACAATGGGCTTAAACATAAATAAGATCATGTGCTTGGCACAGAATTGAGGAGTGTTTTGTTCTGCTGTACGTAAATCGCTATGAGTCAGACTTGACTCGAAGGCACCTAACAATAACAACAACAAAGTTAGGTGTTGAAGGCTTAGTTGTCAGCTGGCAATGCTGCTGGGGCAAGAGGAGCCTTCAGGACATGGGGCTCAGGGAGGAAGTGAGGTCACTAGGATGTGCCCTTGAAGGGGGCACTAGTACTCGCCCAGAGCCCAGCAGCTCTCCTCTCCGTTGGCTCCTTATGCTGTGAGGATGCTCTGCCTCACCTCAGAGCAAAGGGCCAAATGACCACAGATGGAAACCTCTGGAAGTCATGAGCCAAAATAAATCCTTCCTCCTTTAAGTTGATTATACAGCAAGTATTTCATCACAGCAACTGAAAGATAACATGAACCTTGTACTTCTTATGAGGAAATTTAAGGGTCAATGTAAAAATACATTATCTCCTCTACAGCTCTAGTTCTTAGAATTCTTTTAAGACATATGTGATGCTTTACTGATGTACTTGGGTGTAGGGACCACTGGGAAATGCCTGAAATGTCATCAGCTGGGGCAAACAAGAACTGGACAAACACATTAAAACAAAGCTGGGGACAGACTTGGAGCATTAGGACGGCAACTATTAAACAAACAAACAACAAATGGAAAAGAATAAGTGTTAGCAAGAATGTGGAGCAGTCAGAACCCTTGTTTACTACTGTCGGGAATATGAAATGGTGTAGCTGCTGTGGAGGACAGTATGACAGCTCCTCAAAATAAGACACAGGATCACCACATGATCCTGCAATACCACTTCTTTGTATATACCCAAAAGAATTGAAAGCAAAGTCTCAAATAGATATTTTCACACTCATGCTCATAGCAGCCTTAGTCACATTGGTTAAAGTCTCACAATAGCTAGAATATGAAGCAACCCAAATGTCTATCAAGAGATAAATGCATAAGCAAAACGTAACACATGCTTGTGTTTGTGCAACACACACAAACGGAATATTGTCAGCCTCAAAAATCAAAAAAATTCGGACACATAGCACAACATAAATGAACCTTAAAGCACTGTGATGAGTGAAATAAGTCAAATACAAATATAGGAAGACAAGTATTCTGCGATTCCACCTACGTGAGGTACTTAGAGTACTCAAAATTATAAAGATAGAGATCAGAATGCAAGGTGCCGGGGACTGGGGGACTGGGAGGAGGAGGAAGAGTGAGGAGTCAGTGTTCAACGGAGGCAGGGGTTCAGTTTTGCCAGATGTAAAAAGTTCTGTAATGGGTGGTGGTGATGGCTGTACAACAATATTAAAATACTTAATAGCACTGAACGGTACACTTAAAATGGGTAAGGTGATAGATTTTAGGTTATGTACCATACCACAGCCTGCAGCCCTGTGGCATCTGATCATGTCAGATCTCGGCAGCTAAGCAGGGTTGGACTTGGTTAGTACTTGGATGGGAGACCACCTGGGAACACCAGGTGCTGTAGGCTTGGGAGATGGACTCGGCAACCCACTTCCAAAAATCAATCTGCCATTGAAAACCCTATGAACAGCAGAGAAGCACTGACAATAGTGTTTCACTTGTTGTATGTAGGGTTGCTGTGAGTCGGATACTGACTGGATGGCACCTAACAACAACAACAACAAGAACAACAACAACCATACCACAAGAAAAAATTTTAAAAAGAAAAATGCTGGGGAATGACATGTTCAAAAGAGTTGTGGTGTCAAACAAGTAAACAAACAAATAAAGAAACAAGTAATCGTCTGCCTCAGCCACGTCCACGTCTCAGATGTGTACCATCATTCTTTTTATTAAGTGTCTGACTTTCTCTGAGTGCTAGTGCTTAGATCTAAAGGAAGCGCTATCTCTTACATCTACTTAATAAACTTGCTAACTTTGTTTTAAGAAAAAGTTGCAGTGTATTTGTGGAGACCCACACAGCCACACCCCCATGTGTCTGTCAGTCTGCCATATGTGGGAGCTTGGGTGTTGACCCACACAGCCACACCCCCATGTGTCTGTCAGTCTGCCATATGTGGGAGCTTGGGTGTTGCTGTGAGGCTGAAAGCTATGCCACCAGTATTTCAGACACCAGCAGGGCCACCTATGGTGGACAGGTTTCAGCTGAGCTTCCAGACTAAGACAGACTAGGGAGAGAAGGAGCTGGCAACCCACTCCCAAAACAATTAGGCATTGAAAACTCTATGAATAGCAGAGAAACACTGTCAGGTATAATGCTGGAAAATGAGCCCCCCAGATTGGAAGTCATTCAAAAGACAACTGGGGAAGAGTTGCCTCCCCAAAACAGAGTCTATGTTAATGACGGGAATGGAGTAAAGCCCCAGGGACCTCCATTTGCTGATGTGGCATGACTCAAAATAAGAAGAAACAACCTTAAACATCCATTAATAATTGGAATGTGGAATGTACGTAGCATGAATGTAGAAAAATTAGAAATCATCAAAAAGGAAATGGAATGCATAAACATTGACATTCTAGGCATCAGTGAGCTTAAATGGACCGGCATGAGCATTTAGAATCAGATAATCATATGGTCTACTATGCTGGGACACAGTAAAGAGAAATGAGGTTGCATTCATCATCAGAAATGAAATCTCAACATCTGTCCTGAAGTACAATGCTGTCAGTGATAGAATACTATCTATATACCTACAAGGAAGGCCAGTTAATAGGAGTATTAATCAAATTTATGCACACACCACAAAGACTATAAATGAAGATAGGGAAGATTTCTACCAGCTCTTGCAATCTGAAATAGATTAAACGTAATCAGGATGTACTGATATTTACTGGAGACTAAAATTCAAAAATTGGAAACAAAGAAGAAGGCTCAGTAGTTGGAAAAATATGGCCTTGATGATAGAAACAATCATGGAGATTGCATCACGGAATTTTGTCAGACCAATGACCTTTTCATTGCAAATACATTTTTTCACCAACATAAATGGCAACTATACACATGGAATTCACCAGATGGGATACACAGGAAGCAAATTGACTACATTTGTGGAAAGAGACGTGGAAAAGCTCAGTATCAAATGTTAAGAACAAGACCAGGTGCTGATTGTGGATCAGATTATCAACTGCTCATATGCAGGTTCAAACTGAAACTAAAAAAATTAGAACAAGTGTACAAGAGCCAAGGTATGACCTTGTGTATATTTCACATGAGTTGAGAGACTATCTAAAGAACAGGCTTGATGTGTTAGACACTAGTGATAGAATGCCAGATGAGTTGCAGCAAGACATCAAAGACAACATTCATGAGGAAAGCAAAAGGTTTTAAAAAAGGGAGAAAAAAAACAAAAGATCAAACTATGTCAAAAAAGGCTCTGAAACTTGCCCTTGAATGTCAAGCAGCTAAAGTAAAAGGAAGACATGACAAAGCTAAGGAACTAAAAAGAAGATTTCAAAGGGCAGCTCAAGAAGACAAAATTAAATATTTTAATGACGTGTAAAGAGCTGGAGATTGAAAACCAAAAGGTAAGAATACACTGTGTTTTTCTCAAGCTCAAGGAATTGAAGAAAAATTTCAAACCTCAAGTGGCAATAGTAAAGGATTCTACAGGGAAAATATCAAACAATGCAGAAAACATCAAAAGAACATGGAAGGAATACACAGAGTCACTATACAAAAAAAGAATTGGTAGATGACCAACCATTTCAAGAGGTTGCATATTATCAGGAACCAATTGTACTGAAGGACGAAATAGAAGGTGCCTTGAAGAAATTAGTGAAACACAAGTTTCCAGAAATTGATAGAATACTAATAGAGATGTTTCAACAAACAGATGCAGCACAGAAGGTGCTAGCTTGTTTATGCCAACAGATTTGGAAAACAACTACCTGGCTAATTGACTAGAAGAGATCCATATTTGTGCCTATTCCCAAGAAAGGGGATCCAACCAAATATGGAAACTATCAATTGATGTCATTAATATTACACACAAGTAAAATTTTACTAAAGATCATTCAAAAGCTGACTGAAGCAGTATATAGACAGGGAACTGCTGGAAAAACAAGCCAGATTCAGAAAAGGGCATGGAACCAGGAACATCATTGCTGATATCAGATGAATGTTGGCCGAAATCAGAGAATACTTGAAAGATATCTATCTATGTTTTATTGACTATGCAAAGGCATTTCACTGTGTGGGTCATAACACATTATGGATAATATTGTGAAGAATGGGAATACCAGAGGACTTAATTGTACTCATGAGGAATGTGTACATGGCGGAGGCAGTTGTTTAAACAGAACAAGGAAACACTGCCTGGTTTAAAGTCAGGAAAGGAATGCATCAGGGCTATATTTTCCCCCATACCTCTTCAATCTCTATGCTGAGAAAATAATCTGAGAAGCTGGACTTTATGAAGAAGAACATGGCATCATGATTAGAGAAAGCCTCATTAACAAACTGCAATTTGCAGATGACACAATTCTGCTTGCTGAAACTGAAGAGGGTTTGGAACATTTATTGATGAAGGTCAAAGAATACAGCCTTCAGTATGGCTTATGCCTCAACATTAACAAAATAAAAATCCTTAGAACTGGGTCAGTAAGCAACTTCATGATAAATGGAGTAAAGATTTAGGGTGTCTGAGATTTTCCTTTACTTGGTTTTGCAATCAACAACTGTGGAAGCAACAGTCAAGAAATCAAAAGACACATTGCATTGGGAAAAGCTGTTGTAAAAGACCTCTTTCAAGTGCTAGCAAGTAAAGATGTCACACTGAGGATGAAGATGAGCCTGACTCATGTTATGGCATTTTCAGTGACATCAATGGTTGTGAAAGCTGGACACTGAATAAGGGAGATAGAAGAAGACTTGATGCTTTTGAATTACCATGCTGGAGAAAAATATCCCACATACCATGGACTGCCAAAAGAACCAACTGATCTGTCTTAGAGGAAGTGCAACCAGAGTGCTCCTTGGAAGCAAAGATGGCAAGACTAGGTCCTATGTGTTTTGGACATGTTATCAGGAGGGACCAATTCCTGGAGAAGGACATCATGTTTGGGAGAGTGGCAGGACAACAACAAAGAAAAGGAAGACCCTCAACTAGATGGATTGACACAGTGTCTATAATATTAGGGTTAAATATAAAAAAAGATCTTGTGCCTGGCACAGAATCAGGGAGTGTTTCGTTCTGTTGTATATAGGGTCACTATGAGTTGGACTCGAAGACACCTAACAACAACCATAGTGCCTCCACATGTGTGGGGCTGTGGGTGTGTCTACCATGGACCTTGGAAGGCTATAATATTTACATCTGGCTGATGCTGGGGTTCTGTACAATCAGAAATGGAAGGCTAAATGTAGAGCTGAACCACTGAAGTGTTAAATATATCCCTCAAGGAGAAAAAGGAAAGAAAAATAATCAGGGTATAACATGCTTGCATACAGTTCTCATTGCATGTTAATTAAAATTCTTATTTTTTTGTTTATTCTGTTCTTTAAAATGTTTATAGAGTTGGAAGTATAAGCAAAACTGATATAATTGTTGTTGTTGTTAGTTGAGTCTGACTCATAGAGACCCTCACAGAATTTTCAATGGCTCATTGTTTCAAGATTGCTTCAAGAGAGAAATGCCACGTTCTTCTCCCGCGACTTAATAGCTGCATAGTGGATATATCAACTGACTTATTACTCTATATCCCACTAATGTGTAAATAAAAAAATCATAATAAAAAAAAGATGTGTCCCAACTCACACATCCCCTCAACAAAGGCACTTGGTGGTTAAAGACACTTTAGAAAACCGTTGTCCAGTCATTAACTCACCACTCAGCTCAGTGAGCAAAGACTGAAGGTCATACAGGACAAAGACTACAGGCATCATAGAATTAATCTAAGGAAGTCATTTAATAGTCTCACAGCAGCAGCAACAACAAGTAAGAGAGGGAGGGGTCTGTCTTCCAGAGTTACTATAACATTATTTAAAATGTTCATTTTTGAACAAAATTATGGGATATGCAAACAAAAAACCAAAATAGCCCATGCTACTTTTTTAGTACTGAAGGACTGAACTCAGGGTCTGGTGCATGCTGGGAAAATGCTCCAACACTGAGCTGTACCCCCAACCCCTTTTTTAATTTTTGTTTTGAGACAGTGTCTCACTAAGTTGTATAGGATACCTCTAGCCTCAAACTTGTGATACTTTTGTCTCAGCCTACCGAGTAGCTGTGAGTATAGGCATGCCCCATTGCACCCAGCTCAAATGTTTGCAGAATTAATACCAATCCTTCATAAACTTTTCTAAAAATTGAGAAAAGGGAACACTTTCTAATTTATTCTACAAGGCAAGTTCTACCTGAATGTCAACACCAGAAAAAGGAATCACAGGAAAAGAAATCCACAGACCAATATCCATGGTGAGGAGACTCAAAAGAATCCTCAAAAAAATACTAGCAAACCATGTCCATTAACATAAGAATTATACACTATGATCAGTAAGACATCACAGGAAGGCAAGGTTGGATTAACACCTAGAAATGAGTTAGTGTGATAGACAAAAGCCATGTGATCATAATAGATGCAAAAGAGTAAAATACAGCAGATGTGTATGATGAAAAAAAAAAAAAAACAAAAACAAAACTCAACAGACCAGGAATAGAAGGAAAGTTCCTCATCTTAACAGAGAGCTTCTACGAAAACTTACAGTAAACATCATACTTATGGTTAAAGGCAGACTAATTTCCTTCTGAGATGAAGAACAAAACAAAAAGCATAATTTCAGATCTTCTATTTAACATTGTTCTAGAGGTTCTAACGAGGCAAGAAAATAAGAGACATCAAACTAGGAAGGAAGAAATTACAATATCTCTCTATTCACAGATAGTATGGACTTGTGTATGGAAAAGATTACAGAATCTATTAAAAATTTACTAAAGCTAATAAATGAGTTCAGTATGGTTGCAAGGCACAATATCAACACACGAAAACAAATTTTATTTTTATGTAGTAACAAAGAACAATCTGAAAATGAAATTCAGAAAACAATTCCACTAACAATAGCATTGAAAGGATAAAATATTTGGGAATAAAATTAATAAAAGAAGTAAAAAACACTGAAAATTACAGAATATTGTTGAAAAATTAAAGATCTAAATGAATAGAAAGACATTCCATGTTCATAGATTAGAATACTTAATGTTATTAAGATGGTGACACACCCCAAACTGATGAACAGATTCAATGCAACCCCTATCCGAATCTTAGTTGGTCCCCCCTTCTTTTTTGCAGTAATTACCAAGTAGGTCCTAAACTTACTTGGAAATACAAAGGCCCCAGAAGATCCAAAATAATCTTGAAAAAGAAGAACAGAATTGGAGGACTCCCCCTTCCTAATTTCAAGATATACAATGTAGTACTGACATAAAGATAAATACATTGCAGTGGTTAATTTTGATTATCAACTTGATTGGATTGAGAAGTGCCTAGGAGATTGGTGAAGCACATCTCTGGGTGCATCTTCAAGGTGTTTTCAGAGAGGATTATCTAAGGGGGAAGACCTGCTCTGAATGTAGGTGGCATCATCTCAGAGGCTGGGGTCCTGGATGGAATAAAAGGGGGAAAGGCACAAAGCCCATAGGCAGGCATTCTGTCTCTCTGCTTCCTGGTTGCCCTGAGGTGAGCTGCTCCACTCCTCCACATCCTTTCCACTATGATGGGCTGACACCTCTGACCTGTGAGCTAAAACAACCCCAAGCTGTTTATGTCAGGTGTTTTGTCACAGCCACACAAAATCTAATATATACACAGATGATCAACGGAATAGGAATAAGGGGAAAAAACCCTTAAACTTGCAATCAATTGATTTTTGACAAGAATGTCAAGATAGTTCAGTGGAGAAAAGATACAGCCTTTTTTGGGCTGGGACAACTGAATATCTTATGTGCAAAACAATGGAGCTAGATTCCTAGCTCACATCATACACAAAAGTTAATTTAGACTGGATTGCAGACTAAATATGAGAGTTAAAATTATAAAACTCTTAGAAGAATACATATGATTAAAATTTCAATACTTGGGTGGTGGTTATTGTTGTTAGGTGCTGTTGAGTCAGTGTCTGACTCATAGCAACCCTATGTACAACAGGTGAAACATTTTTGTCAGTGCTTCTCTGCTATTCATAAAGTTTTCAATGGCTGATTTTTTTTGGGGGGAATGGGCTGCCAGGTGTTTCTCCCAAGGCTATAGGACCTGGTGTTCCCAGGCAGTCTCCTATCCAAGTACTAACCAGGCCCAACCTTGCTTAGCTTCTGAGAACTGATGGGATAGGATGCCACAGTGGTACAGCTGCAGGCAATGAATCTTTATAATGGCATTATTTGCAAAGTGAATGAATAACCAAAATGTTATAACCAAGGCATTATTCAGCCATAGAAAAGAATGAAGTACTGATCCAGGCTACAATACAGATGAACCTTGGAAACATTCTAAGTGAAATATGCAAGGCAACAGACTAGATACTGCATGATTCTACTTATATCAAATTCCCAGAATAGACAAATATTAGAGGCAAGGTATAACAGTGCTGTCATTGGCTATGGAAGGAAGGAATTAAGAGTGGCTGCTACTGAGTTAGCTTGTATCCATACCACCCTGGCATCCGATCCCGTCATATCTCGGAAGCTAAGCAGGGTCGGGCCTGGTTAGTCCTTGGATGGGAGACCGCCTGGGAACACGTGCTGTAGGCTTGGGAGAAGGACCCAGCAACCCACTCCCAAAAAACAATCAGCCATTGAAAACCCTATCAATAGCAGAGAAGCCCTGACATAGTGCTGGGCATGGCACCATGTGGGGAATTCTTTCATCTGTGATACACAGGGTCACTCTGAGTTGGACATGACCAGATCACACCTGACAACAACAGCAGATGCTGGTTTTGGTCCTAGGGGTTTCTTTTTGGGTAAAGAAAATGTACTAAAATTAGATAGTGCTAATGACTTCACGACTCTGTGACCATGCTAAAAAAAAAACACTGCATTTTACAATTTAAAGGTGTTAATTTTATTTCATGTTAATTATAGTGTATAGACTTGTTATTTTAAAAAGTTAACCTCCCAGATTATTATTTTTTTTTTAAACAGCCAACTGAAGCCTAACTGGAGGCCGTATTCAGAAGCATAGAAGCTTGAAGGAGGCGTGGGGCAGACACGGCACCGAGGCACTGCTTCCGCTGCGGCAGAAAGGAAGCCCGGGGGACAGGTCCAGCCCTCCTTGTCAGAACTCAGTCAAGGAGCACATGAAGAATCAAGGGCTCGGGGCGGGCTTGGCCCCATAACTGCTGGCCTTCTGGAGGAGGTACAGGGTGTGAGGCTCGCCCAGCCCAGCTGGTAGGGCGAGCTCTTCCAGTTTGAATGGGTCCCCTGGGAAGGCGAGGAAGGCAGAGGGTAGACACCCCGAACAAGGTGCAACTTGCCTTGCCTCACATGCCTGTCTCCACCCTGACCCCAAACTTCAGAAGCCCCTCCGCCCTCCTTCTCCAATTCAGAAACGAGAACTCAATATGAGTGGTGTTTCTGGGGTCACAGGGCTCTGGCAATAGAAATCGATTTTTATTATTCAATGTCTATCTCTACGGATACCTCATAACCCTTACCACGATTATATTTTCCATGTTAAAAGGCATGAAGAATGTAAAGTTTCTCTTTCTTGACACCTAAGGGGTATCTACACTCATCATGTGCTCACACCCACTCTGTGCAGAGACACGCTCAGCTTTGTGCACAAGCAGCTGCAGAGAGCTAAACTCTTTCTCTAACAGAGACAGAGATCCGAAATCCCTCTGGCCTGCCTGGGATGTCTTGTTAAATGAGGGTCTGGCTGTCAGCACAGCTGGGCCCACTTTGGTCTATACAGCAGGTCTGATTAGCTGTCTTCAAGTGCCCTAAACTGTAAGCTTCAAAGCTGAAAGTGTCTCTCCAAGCCCTACATTGATGGCCCAGAGAGGGTGAGAGAGTTGTCCAAGGACACAGAGTAAGTTGATTCCAGACTGGAAATAAGACCCTTATTTCCTGACTTATCTCATTGCTCTGGTTGTAGCACAAACAGGCCACTGTGGCTGTGTGCGCATTCTACTTACCTCCAAAAACACAATCCTGTGGTTTGAATCTAAAAATGCCCCTGAAGGCTCACGTGTTGACGTCACTGCCGGCTCAGGGGCTTCTGAGGGGTGAATGGGTCAGGAGGCTTCTGACCTAATCAATGGATTTGTCCACTAGGGAGTTCATAACCAAATGGAATGTTAGGAGGTGGGCCTGCCTGGAGGAAGCAGGTCACAGGGCGTGCTTTGCAGGGAATATCTTGTCCCCAGTCCCTTCCTCTGCCACACCCTTCCTCCATGATGCCTGGCTTCACCACAGGCCCAGAGCAATCGAGCTAGCCAACCAGAGAGAGATCCGTGAAACCACGAACCAAAATAAACTCTTCTCCTTTTCAAAGCTGCTTCCTCAGGCATTTTGTCACAGCCATGAAAAGTGACTGGTGCACAGTTCCCCTCAAACTCACCCAACCGCTGTGTACTGAAAACTTCAGGCTAAGCCAGGTGCAGCTCTGGCTGGATCTCGCCGCCCAAGGAGCCTGTCTGTAAGGTGCCACACTGAGCCACGTGGGGCCTCCTGCCACTGCTCAGGGGCGTTAAACCTTCAAACAGGGCTGTCCTCCCAGTGAGGCCTTGGCCTGGCCCCCCTGTCCTTCAGTGGCACTGGTAGGGAGGCCTCCTGCCAGCTCCATTGCTCCAGGGAAGGCCCCACCTTGCCGTGTTCCTAACAGTGACTTGGGGTATGAGACTGCACACGCTCCATGTCTAATCTCCAGGCCACCCGGAAGATCAGCTGGGTCTTCTTTGTGGAGGTAGGCAGCAAGAACGCAGGGGTGGAAGGGCGCCCCTTGGTCCCTCTGCTCACTGCCAATATCCAAGGCATGCCCCCTAGTTCTCATTTTCAGATTGGTTTTCATAAAAAAGAAGTAGTAAACTGCCAGGTGGGGTGGCGCACGCCTGTAATCCCAGTGACCTGGGAGGCGGAGGCAGGAGGATCGCAAGTTTGAGACCAGAGGCAGTCTGTGTAAGTTACCGAGAGCCTGTCTCAAGAAGTAATAAAATGGGCTGAGGATGCCGCTCAGTGGTCCAGCACTTGCAAAGCATGCAAGTGTGAGGCCCTGGGTTCAACCCCCAGGACCACACACAACACACATACACACACCAAAAAAAAAAAAAAAAGAAAAGAAAAAAGAAAGAAAGAAAGAAAAAAAAGGCAGAAGTAGACTTACAGGCACGAGTTTCTGGCTCTCACTTTCAGGCGTCCTTTGTCATTTCCTCAAAATAATTTTTTTTAAGTGTTCCTTCCCCTTTTCCTCCCAAATAAAGGTGGTGTTCATCTTTGAATTAGTCAGAGAAGCTGACCATGTGTGCTTAGAAACACAGTCCTCTAGGGAAGCTAGAAGAAACCAGTTTCAACCCAGATAGCCACGAAAAGGAAGAAAACCCAGGTTAGATGTGTGGTGCCACCCCAGGTGCTCCCTGGAGACCGGGTGACCCACACATGCCTGTGCCCAGAGCACCTCTGCTGAGCCCGCCTCCGTCCTTCCCCAGGAGGCCTGTAAGGGCCCCACACATGTCCAACTGAGGCAACTCTGCACCACCCCATGGGAACCCCACTGATACAGTCACAGACACTCCTCTGAGCTTCTCTAACATGTACGTTTCTCAAAAATGGAGATCACACACCGTGTGGATTGCTTTTCTATGATTTGAATAGGGATATAACCACGTAGTTCCAAACTCAAGAGGTATTTTAGGAACCTCTCCCAGCCAGCCAAATCTCCCTACCCAGGCAACTAATAATTCTAGCTTTGATGTGTCCTTCAAAACATATTTTATGCACAAAGGCAAATACTTGTGAACTGTGTCTTCCCTCTTTTCTAAACAATGGTAGCAAAACCACAAGGGTATACCCCACGCCTTTCTCATTGAATTGGTATATTGTGAAAACACTCTTTCGCTAGGCACCATGGTAATATGGGGTGCGTACCCTGATTTGTAGATGCCCCTGAACTTACGAAAGGTTAAGTTACTTCACTCCTGGCTTCTAAGGTGCCTACGTAGACCACTGGCACCATCTGTGTATCATCGGTCAGCAAATGCCTGCCAAAGAACCAGGCATTAGTGATCAGTCTCTACCAGCTGGAATAGGCTTAGGTACCAGGCTACCTCCCAAATGCCAAGTAGCCACAAAGTAAAAATTTTAATCCATATATCAAGTGGCAGCCATTGCTGCAATGCATATAGTGGGCGCTCAAACCTTCACTGAACTAATGAATTGAATCTGCCAACCATATTTAAACTAAAACTCTAGAGCAGGCTGACAGACTTGAGATGTCACAAACAGAGCAGCAGGGAATCCCACCAGCCCCATCCTGTGCGTGTGGACTTGCCATGTCCCCCACCCTTCTGGACCACAACCCAGTCCTTGTGCTGGCAAAAGCAAGGAGGCAACGTCCCAAAGAATTTCTGCAAATGCGTAAGAAGCAAGGCGCAGTGACCACACCTGCCCCTAGCAGTTGCCTGGAGGTGTCTGGTCTTTCCTAAAAAAAGACCTTGTTTCTAAATTACCAAGTAGGAAGTACAGTGAATCCATGTGGTTGACTCACCTTGGGCTGTAGGCTAAACTTGAGTGTGAGCCCTGGGCCAAAACACGGAGCCATTGCCTATACCAAATGCTGCAGCAGGTAGGGTGCTGTCCTGAGAATGGAGCCTCCCCATCACGCCCCGCTGTTCAGCAGAACAGACCCCAGGAAAAAGATGTGTGCACAACACCGTTCACAAGAGTGCAACTCAGGAGCCCCCAGAACACATGCCCAGGAAGAGTCAGGATGTTTCACAAAAACACCCTTCTACGTGAGAGGCTTTTTGTGAACTCACTCCTTCAAACCAAAAGTAGGAACTTACTCATTGAACCCATTTCTTCCTATGCTGAGCTTTAGAGTCCTAAAAGAAAAATGTGGCCCCCATTTTGTCCCCTGCAGAGTTTGGTATACAGTAGGCAGTCAACAACATTTACCAAATGAGTGAATGAATGATGCACTGCATAGTCCCACTTCCATTCACCCACTAAATATTCCTGGGACACCTCTGTGCCCAGGCTTGGTCCTATACACTGGGTCCAGGGATAGGCACAGCCCCCGTCTGCCCTCAGGAAACCCCAGCCCCATAGGAGGGTGAAACAGCACATGTCAGAAGATTAGGAGCCATGGGAAAGTGGGGACAGGAGGCACCACACGCCTCTAGGACACACGCCATTATGGTCCCAGGGCCATTTTGTCTCCCAGCCTCCTCTAGCTAGGTGGGCACGTGGGTCTTTGCCCCAGCCCTCCACAGCTCACCTCCCTGGGAAGGAGCCCACAATCCTTGCACCCGCAGCCTGCTCTCCAGCCCTCTCTCCCCAGCAGCTGGGCTCAGTTCCTGGGGAATGGGCCTCTAGGAGCCCCAGCCAGGTCCTCTCCACCACGTGGTGCTGCTCACAGCACCCTGTCTTCTGGGTGTTCCAGGATGCCCTCCATAGTACCGGGTGCTGCGTCCCTTCTCCAGCAGAGTCAAGGCCCATGCCACCTTCTAGACAGGACTTGAGGGCGCCTGGTCCCTCCTGTTCCTTCTCCCAGTGCAGAGCAGGAGGTAAGTAGACCCTAGGGTGGCATTTGCTTCCCTGTGCCTCAAGGAAAGTGCCAGAGTGAGGAGGCAGAACACAGGCCCAGAGGAGGGAGGCAGGGAGGCTCAGCATGGGTCTGGCAGCCGAGGCCGGAGGGGTCCAGAAGGAGGCTCCTCTCCCTCCAGCACTCAGTGCCAGCAAAGTGAACTACCATCAGCACCAAGGGCTGCAGGCACTGTGCACTGGGGCCGTGCTGGGATGTCTTGGAGGATCAGGGACCTGGGGGTTCTCATTCGAATCCTCTGACACAGCATCCGCCCTGCCTTGCGGAGGAGAGATGTGAGTCACTGTGTTGAAATACAGAGCTTATCTTGAATGAAAGGTTCTTCCATCCTTCCATACATGAGCCGCTCTTCAGACTAAATAAAGTCCATCCTACTACGCAGCCTCGGGAGCTCCTGCCAGCCCCGCAGAGGCCCTGCCTGCACAGGCCTCTCCTGGCAAGGCCTACCTGTTCAGACTCCGCCTTGCAAGACCCTCTCCTGCAAGGCCCCACCCCACACGGCCCTGCCCAACAACTCTCTACTCCGCAAGACCCCTGTGCTCAGGCCCCACCCTGCAGGGCCCAGCAGGTGAGAACAGTCTCAGTTTTCAAAGCATGGACAAGAATCTCCATGGAAAATGCTCACCAAACCATTTATAATACTGAAAAAATGGAAACAGTAAGAGTATATTAAACAGACGAGAGAGGAGATAGCATGTTCATAGACAAAAATATGATGAAACCGAGGGAAGTGAAGTTTTAAAGACAGTTGAAGGACTCAGGGAAGTTTTTCCCGTATGTGAGAAAAAGACCACAGTGCTGAATGTGCCCCACGATCCTGATTAGGTCAAAATTCACTTCGACACAGCACAGCACAGAGGAGCCAGGGCCCGGCCAGCAGTCCTGCCTGAGTCAGAAGCCAGGCAGACCGAGGAGTCAGGCCTGCTGGGCCCAGACTCAGCTTCAGGACACCGTAGCTCCTGCCCCTGGGGATCCCTGACCAGCAGCCATCCGAGAGGTAGGACCTCTGCCGCCAGGCCCACGGGATCGGTCTGCCTTCCAGACGTAGGACTCACCTGCACTTTCAGGTGACAACCAGGGTCCTCAGCAGCCCAGTGAGTCCAGTCACAGCTGCAGGTTGATTTTCAGTTGATTTCATTCAGCAAAGTTTCATGGAGTACCCGCCACGCCTGGCCCCGAGGTGGGGTGCGCATAGGGTGCTAAACACACAGCTGCGTTTGTGGGACTGATGGCCTGCTGGTGCCCGCTGGCGAGCAGGGAGTCACGCAAAGCCACACACGCAATGTGTGATTACCAACAGAAACGCCAACAAAGTGACTGAAGAACCCAGGCCCTCGCTTAAAGTGGGTGTGTAAAGAGAGGAGATAA
Source organism: Pedetes capensis (assembly GCA_007922755.1). Classification (NCBI taxonomy): domain Eukaryota; kingdom Metazoa; phylum Chordata; class Mammalia; order Rodentia; family Pedetidae; genus Pedetes; species Pedetes capensis. The sequence continues at coordinate 29,684 of VMDO01002686.1, read as the reverse complement.
TGAGGTGAAGAGGGACACAGGGCGTGCTTCATCCACGGCCAAGCTGAAGGGGCCTGGGTGGCCCCTGCATGGGGGAAGGGAGCCAGGCACACGGGACCTGGAAGGCGCCGTGGGGAAGGCTCACAGGAAGGTGGGCACCGCCAGACAGGCGCCGAGACCCTCAGGCCACCTCTGGTGTTTCTGCCACTCACGGAAGCGGGTCCCGGCGCTACGACAACCCTACTCCAGAGGAAGGAGGTCCCGGTGTCTCAATGTTGGGGCGGGGTCAACGCCTAGCTCTAGCCAGGACAGGGCTTGCTTCAGACTGCTGGAGACGCGCCCAGTGCAGGGTAGGTCGGAGGGGGATGGAGCCTGGACCCCAGCCAAGCGCACACACATCCTGGATGCAGAGTTGAGAGGGGAGGAGAGTGTGCGCGTGAACAAGCAACACCTCGGACCTGCGAGGGACAGAACCAAGGTTCGCACGCCTGTGGAAAACAGGAAGGGATCCGGCACAGGAAAGGATGGCGCAATGAGTTTAAGCAGAAACAGACGGCCCAGCAAAGTGTCTGTCGGAGCATGGGGCTCGAGGTGGTGTGCCACGGGCTGACTTCCTGGCTGACACGCTGGGACACAGCTTAAAATCGGGCCGCAGGCCTGTGAGTCAGGCAGGTGGGGCCTGGCCCCTTCCTGCGCCCTGTCCGCCCAATGCCATCACCACAGTGACGATAATGTAGTTGTCACACCTGTAGCACCACCCGGACCAGCACTGCGTGCTGCGGGAGATGGCCCAGGTGACTGCTGGGCTGAGGTCCACCCATGCCAGGGCCCTCTCTGGGAGGACATCGCTGCTGTAGACATGTCTGTGCCCTGCTCCACACCGTAAACAACATTCAGGTGTGGATGGGGTGGGCTGTGGAGGCCCAGAGATGGATCAACACTGCTGAGATGAAGGCACCACTCGGCTTCCTGTGGGGCTCGTCAATCCTGACAGCAGGTCTGCTCAGAGGGGCTTCCCTGCCCTGGTTTACACAGCAGGAAGGCAAGACCTGGAAGGGTTCGCTGACCTGCACAGTCACAGGACTATTAACAAAGGAGCTGAGGTCGCCTTCCAGGAGGGATTGAGACAAAACCTGCTTTTCCTATAGGCGCACCTGGCTCAGCCTGAAGTTTTCAGTACACAGCAGCTGAGTGAGTTTGAGGGGACCTGTGCACTGGTCACTTTTCATGGCTGTGACAAAATGCCTGAGGAAGCAGCTTTGAAAAGGAGAAGAGTTTATTTTGGTTCGTGGTTTCTCGGATCTCTGTCTCTGGTTGGCTAGCTCGATGGCTCTGGGCCTGTGGTGAAGTCAGGCATCATGGAGGAAGGGAGTGGCAGAGGAAGGGACTGGGGACAAGATGTACCCTGCAGTTTACTTCTTTACGTTTTACCTCAATCCCTAAAGAGCCACAATGATGGGGAAGGGAATGCTAATGGGACAGTCGGGACAAGGGACACACCGGGTGGGAGGAGATGGCTGAAGACAGACCGGCAAGGATGAGAGAGGCTGCAGCCAGGGGACAGAAGGGAGGGCACAGAGAGAGACGCTGGGGTTGGGGCTGGCCTGGGCCTGGGCAGATGAGGCGTGGACACAGCTGGTCACCTGTCCCTACCTCCACAGGACTGAGACCTAAGCTCATGGCTGGAACCCCAACCTGCAGAGGAAATAAGGTCACAGTCAGACCGCTACTCATGGTATGTGGAAGAATCAGGCGGTGTCCAGGCTGGGAGCTACAGCAGGGCTGAAGGGCACGTGGGCTGGGTCAGGGGGATCTACAGACAGGGGTTCAGACAACAGAGCCAAGGCAGGAAGCATCGGGCTCTCCAGTCTTCACACTGGCGCCAGTCCTGCTCCTTCCAATGGCTGAGGACTCAGGGTAACAACGCTGTCTTTGGGCCTGGGCCTCCTTGATAACAGGGATCGAGCAAAATTCATCATAGGGCTACTGTGAGGATCCAACAGGCAGGTCCTGTGCTCACAAAGGGCACCATGAGAACAGCTCTCTGAGTTACTTGTCCTCTGAAGGCTGAAGGTGCACAGTATCTCGAGCCCTCACAAGGCTACCACTGAGCCCTCCTGGAGACCCAAACTTGCAAGCTGCTGTGTGCATTCATGACAGGGTTAGACCACACGGGCTTGCTTGTGCTGTAGGCTGGGTACCGTCCTCTGTCAGCTGAGCCGCATTTCCTAACTTCTGAGGCCATCCAGCTTCCTAGGTCTGTCCTGGATATTGCTGCATTTTTGCAGGACTTGGGGGTTGAAGCCAGGGCAAGCATTCTACCACTGAGCTACAACCTACGTTCCCCTGTTTAATTTTTGTTTTTAGACAGGGTCTTGCTAAGTTATACACGCTACCACTAGTTTCACACTCATGATCTTCCTGCCTCAGTCTCCTGAGTTGCTGAGATCACAGGCATGTGCCATGCCGTCTGGCTTCAGAGCCATTTTTCAAAATAAAACAACCTTTTTATAATTCCATGAGAAGCTGCTCCCCCACCAGCTACGCAATTCAGTGGGTCTTTGCTAAGTGACCCGACCACCAGGACAGTCCAACCACCACTGACAGAGCCGCTGCAGTACCACAGGTGGGTGAGGCACCAACCCTGTGCCTTCCCTGTGTCCTACAGACACACTGCACCAGGGCCGAAGCCCTCACGCTGCACTCACGCGCAGGATCAAAGGCTCGGGCTGCTGAGAGGCAGGTCTCACACGATGCAGAAAGCCACTTGGGAAGAAGCCCCATCCTGAGCCCATGTCCGGGAGACGGTGGGGAAGGGTGTGGAGGACACTGACCTCTAGGCAGGCAGGTGTGTTTTCCAGAAAGTGTACTGAGGGACCATGGAACTGACGGCACAGGACAGTGGTGTAGCTCAGGTTCTAGACTCCAGCGCACATGGCTTAACGGCTCTAACATGAGTCTCAGAGTTCACATCTCCACAGCAGGAAACTGTCTACTGTGTAAGGTGTGGTGAGCTTTAACAGAAACCTGTGTGCCCAGGGCCCAGTGTGAGGCCTGGCACAGATGTTGCCCGAGGCTTCATTCAACCCAGTGGGAACATGCATCCTGCCTGGGCTCTCCTCCCGGTGATGGTTCTGGACAGAGTTTCTTCCTCAGGCCTGACCAGGCTCCCGGACAGGCCCTACAGAAACAGGCTCTAGGGTCACCTGGAGCAAACCTACAGTAGCACACGGCACACACTAAGCACCCGATGCTAATCTTGGGTAGAGCTGTGACCACTGCTGGGCTGAGGAGCACATGCAGTCCACCCTCAGCCTTCCCACAGCCAATGGGCTGTAGCCTTGGAAAACAGTGGCAGGCCAGGCCACTGTGAGCTCCTGGTGACACTCTGCTGAGGAAGAGACTTCACGCAGAGGGCCCCTGAGAAATGGGTGGGGTTTCCTTCACACACCACTTCTTACGACAGAGGCTCCTTGACATCGGTGGCCACCATCTGCTTAGACTCACAGGTCTCCCACCCCCAGCAAAGGCACCATCATTCAGTGCTCAGACCGAGCCAGGGACAGGTGATTTGGTGTCAGCTGCTCAGGCCCTTCCTGCAGCAGGTGCTTCCTTCGAATCCTGCACCAGTGCTGGAGCTGAGGGCCCGGGGTAGCTGCATGCCACGAAGCAGGCGCACCTTCTCCCTTGCGTGAGGCACCGTCTTGCAGGCAGAGAAGTTTATTTTGTCCCATAGCAACATTCAGCTATTTCAGACTAGTGAAGGCATGAGGCCAGGGCGTGGGGGGCTGGGGGGTGGCCCTTGAGCCATGGAGAACACAGCACTAATATTATTTCCATTTCCAAATTTCTATACAACAGCTGACCATCTAAAAACAGCATTCATGGCCCCAAATTTCTCTCTTTCACAGCCCTTCCCACAACAGGACACGTCCCCGAAAATAGCCACCTGAGGGGAAGCTTTTGGGCCCGTGCGCCTTAATCCCATCCTGTCTCAGAGAAACCTGTCGTCACAGAAGACTGACTCATGATGCAGATTTGACAAAGCATACTGATGTGGTAAGACAGAAAATCAATTGATTTGCTCAGTAGACAGGTCCCTTAGGAGAAGGACAGAAAGTCCCACGGTGCTCTGACATATGGGGAGGCTTAGGACCCCAAGCCTGTGTACAAGGAGCGGCCTGCAGTGGCCAGGCCTACCCGGGCAAGGGTGGGGTGCAGGCTCACGCAGCCCATATGCGAGGCTGCCGTGGGTCTTCATTTCACTCACACCACTCAGGGACCTTTTCAGAGAAGATCACCGAGCCTTCCTTGTACACAAAGACCCAGTGCCACAGAGAGAGCCTGTGACTGCTGAGCAGTGCCCAGCCCTGTCCCCCTCTACCTCAGGTAACCATGTCTCTCCCTGGCCTCCAAGCGCAGCTCACCAGAGGGCCCGGAGCATAACCTGCCGGTGTGGACTAACGGAAAGCCAGCAAATGGGCAAAAAGCAACCGTTCAACCACAGCATCAGATGCAGGGCTACAAAGCCCTTCACCCATCAGCAATGGGGCTTTACATTCTGCAAAACAAAGAAACCCTCCCTGACTTTGATTAACCGGCAAGTATTTGGTAAGCCGTGGTTCACGTCCTCCAGGACTCCTGAGTCCTCAGACCTGCTCCGGCCCGGCTCTACCCCAGATCCAGGCGAGGGTCACGTCTGGGTCTGCCTCCGTGGGAACGGTCCCAGCGCGGAGCTGCAGGTGAGAACAACAACTAAGCTCCCGCCTTGGCCAGACTCAAGGCCATTTATAGCTGGAGACAGCAGTGTGGAGGTGGCGAAGGCCGTGACCCTAAGGCCCTGGGGACCAGTCAGCACTGCAGTGTTTCCCGTGCTGGAGAGAAATCCATGCATGTGCCACCTCAGGGAGTAGACTGCGACACTCACAGCAACCTTGGTCCCTGGGCCAAACGCTTCAAACAAACACATCCTCAGAGACCAGGGAGACACAGGCTGCGGTGCGCTACCAGGCAGGTTGCTGTTGTCAGGTGCCATCAAATCATATTCGATTCATAGCGACCCTCATAGGGTTTTCAATGGCTGACTGTTTCCCGATTGCCTTGGGAGTGGGTTGCCACGTCCTTCTCCCGTTTTTGTGGTGCTGGGAATCGAACTTGGGACCTCAGAGACTGCAGAGTGGCGCTCTACCCACTGAGCTACATCCCAGCCCCATTACCAGGCATGGTAGGCCTGAAAAGAAACCAGAGTCACCGGAAAGAGCACGGCAGCTCACAAGTCAGCCTGGACAGGGGACCTCCTCCCACAAAGCCCAGGGCTGCCGCACCTGGCTGGGAGGCCTCTCGGTGGGCAGGCAAACTGCACTCCACAGGTGGCCTCACAGGAGGCCTGGCACCCAAGTGAGATCAGCCCACCTTGGGGCTTTCAGACTCTATAAGCAGCGGAAGGATCTTTCCCCAGGTAAGATGCTATACACACCCCAGAACAGCACAGATATCCTCAGGCTGGGGTGGGGACTGGAGCCCCTCTTAGACCTGGGTGCCAACAGTGTAGGAGACGGGCGGGCGGGGCAGGGGTCCAGGTAGCACAGCATGCAGAGCCTGGCACTGCTGGGAGAGGCAGCCACAGTGACCACCAACGCTGGGTGGGCCTGGGGCACCACGTGACTCTGCAAGAGGAACTGGGTTGAGTAGAACCCTGGACATGTGGAGCCGGTACAAGCAGAGCATTTAGGACTCAGGAGCTGCCCAAAGCAGCAGAAACAGCAACGTGGAGGCTGCACCCTCAGCACATTTTTTCACTTTTTTTTTTTTTTTAACTTTTTGAGACAGGGTCTCGCTAAATTACGCAGACTGCCTCTGGTCTCGAACTTGTGATCCTCCAGCCTCCACCTCCTGAGTTGCTAGGATTACAGCTGTGTGCCTCCTCACCTGGCTTTGTAGCAGCGTGGAGTTTTAATTTCTAAAGTTTCTCAGTTTTGTGAAGCTCCTCTTCTCCTCCTGCCCCATGGCACCCGCATTAGTTACCTTCTCAGGCATGGAGCGGGCAAGGCCATTGGCCCTCTCGGGGACACCCTTCATTGAGCCCACTGCAGAACAAGTATTTGTCACCTTTTTCAAAAAGTAGGCATTTTCTTTTTCCCCCCCTTTATTAGTAAATGGCGATGGGGTACAGAGTAATACAGCCATGGCTTTTTCCATTAGGCATCCTTTACATCACGTCTAGCAACACTTTCACGGACCCACAAAGTTTACGGAGCCTTAGGGCTAGTTTATAGTTGGGTTGTCTCCCCTATTTTTCCAACATACCCTACGCTGATGGACCACAAAGTAGTTCTGAAGTAGCAGCTGTGAGGAAAATCTAGCTTCTCTGAATTCAACCCAAGATGCCTGTACTGGGTTCCTGCTGCAGGAAAAGCACAGCTCTCCCCACATTTGGTCACGAGTGCTCCTGGGGAGCATCTGAGTGGGGGGGCCTTCACCTCTGAGCCGGCCTCCCAGCATGCTCAGCCCAAGGAGCCTGTGAGGGTAAGATCAAAGAGCCCACCTAAGGAGACGTGCGGACTGGACCCCGACCTAGCCCAGGGCACCCTGCAGGCACCTGTCTCTGCTGCCTCAGAGACTAGATCAGGGCATCGAGGGAGGCCAAGCTCCGTGACAGGCCCTGCTGGGCTGCCCCAAGCTCCGGCGTCACAGAGATGTGATGCTGGGGTCTGGTGACTCTTCAGATGCCAGGATGAGGGAACTGCTCTCAACGTGCCCACTCACTTGACTGAGGCAGGCGTGGCCTCTGCCTCAATTGTCATGGTGCCCAGCATGGGCCCCATGCCCGATACTCAGTAGTTGCTCAGTATAGGAACAAATAAACAAGCAGATGGGTGGAGAGTAGACCAGAGTTTAATGAACAGCTGCTGAATGTGGGGCTTCCCCTGGGTCCTGGAGGCAAGAACCTTCCACAATGGTGAACGTCTTCCCCTAGAGCACAAGATTCACCCCCCGCCACCATAATGTTTTCAATCAATTCGGGACATCAAGGCCGCCATAACAGTGCAAATAATGACACTCATGAAAGATGACTTCAGAACTACTTCAGAAAATGGCAAGAACGATAAGCGTGTTAGAAGCCAGGAGAGTATTTTGAGGGGGATTCATGACAACGTGTCTTTTAGTTTAATAATTAAAAAAAAAATTAAACATTCACCATATTTTTTGATCACACCTCCTGTATCCTGGTCTGGATTTCGTGTCTTGGCAGTTCCTGAGCAGAGTCATGAGCCCTCCTCTACCAGCCGTCACAGATATGGCACCAGTCATGAACTCTAGCCAGGCTATCTCTGTCCTAGGCCCTCTGGAAGTCCCTGGGCAGGTAGAAAAGCTCCCTGTGGTTCAACTACCCCTATGTGTAATGGGGGAGATGAGAGATCCACCTTCCAGGCCATGATGGGAATTAAGGGACTATCATTGCAATTACAATGTATTTGGAACCGTACCTGGCACATACATCACATATGTATTGGAGGGCATTAAACAATGTTAAGAAATTCTTCACCTTATGAGCTCTGCACAGTGGGCAGCATCCGGCCTTTACCACACTGTACCCCCAGAGCGCCCAGGCTTAGCCTCAGAGTAGGGCTCGGATGTGTGCTGGATAGGAGCTGGGGGCTACGAAGGAGCACAGCCCCTTCCTTGGGCCCCAGGTTCACAGCACAATCAAAATTTGCCAAGAGGCTGTGGGGAGCCAGGGAACACGTGGTCGTGACACATAAACAGCCAGCTGGATGAACTCAACGGCCCACCAGGCTTTGTTACCATCACGCCAGCCTTGCCCCTTGGTGCCTCTGAAGATCTAGGAGAGTTCTTCACAGAAAGGCCAGAATGCTTCTCCTGCATGCTGATTCTAGACATGACCAGCTGATGCTAGAGGTTCCGAGACCTCAGACAGCTGCACCGCCCAAGCTCTGATGCCCTTTCCCTCCCTAACACTGGAGAACTCCAGCCTTGTGTCTGAAATGCCTAGGGTTCTGGGGAAGGGCCTGATCCCCCGGCTAGCTGTGGTGCCTCAAGGAAGGTGGAAGAACATTTTGCCACTCCAGGGTACAAGAGGTGGGAAGCCTTCAGGGGCAGTGATGCTACCCATCTCCCCAGATGGCCACCACACCTGGGTCCCTGGCAAGAGTCTCCTCTGGAGGCAGCTTCTCAAATGGAGTCCCTGAACCTGTTTAAACACATACACGAGCAAACACAACAAACCAGAATCTCTAGGGGTGCAGCTGACACACAGGTGAGTCAAACCGTGTCTAGGCAGTTCTCAACTGGCCCATGAGAGGCAAGTCCCCAGCCACCAAGAGGGAGGCCTGGCCTAGGCTCCATCCTACCTGCTGCCTCATCCAGCTGGAAGGCTGTGTCCGTGAAGTGCCCTCAGCCAGCAACAAGCTCAGCCTGCAGTAAGATCCCGGGGACCAGAGGAGACACGCTGACAGCAAGCACTGTGTCCAGCCATCTGCAGTCAGATCTGGCCAGCAGGGCCTCCAATGTGCCCCTCCCACCTGCGCCCTGCTGCAGGGGCCAGGTTAATGCCTGGGCAAGGCCGCTCTGGGGAAGGCACCCCGGATCCACTCAGCACTTGGAAAGCCAGTCCCGCTCAGCACCCTGCCCCAGTGTGAACCATGTGGACCAGCAGTTTCATTAAGTCAGTAAGATGTGCGCAGTATGAAAGGGTATAGGACAAGCACAGGCAACTAAAACCAGACACACAGCCAGCATACGGAAAGTTCCAGTTCAAGAAATACAAATTAAAATAATGGGACACCACTTAAATAATTCCTCCTGCAGCCGTACCACTGTGGCGTCCAATCCTGTCAGATCTCGGAAGCTAAGCAGGGTCGGGCTTGGTTAGTGCTTGGATGGGAGACCGCCTGGGAACACCAGGTGCTGTAGGCTTGGGAGACGGACCGGACAACCCACTCCCAGAAAACAATCCGCCATTGAAAACTCTATGAATAGCAGAGAAAAAAGTACACTAATGTGTTGCCTGTCGTACATAGGGTCTCTATGAGTTGGACACAGACTTGACAGCACCTAACAGCAACAACAACAACTTATATAATTGGGAAGGAATGAGAAAATGCCAGTCCTGGAAGGAGGAAGAAAGGGATGGGGCAGGAGAGATGGGTGGATATCAAACAGCATATATAAATTTGTAGAAGTGATTTCTGAGAAGAACATTTAGCGATATGTACTCAAAGTCTTTGGCTGTGGTTTAGCTCAGCTGGTAGGGTGCTGCTTTGAGCTCTCTGTGGCCCTGGGTTTGATCCCTAGCACCACAAAAATGGGAGAAGGACCTGACAGTCCACTCCCAAAACAATCCTGAAACAATCAGCCCTATGAATAGCAGAGAAGCACTGACAGTGCGGGCACGGCAGTGTCAAGGTGTGTTTCATTCCATTGTACATAGGGTCCCTAGGAGTTGGGTGCTGCCTGACAGCACCTAATAACAACAATTCAAAGCCTGAAGAATGTGCCTACTTTTCTCCCAAGTAATTTTACTTCTAGGGATTTCTCCTAAACAAACAATTAGAGTTCTGGACTAATTTAACAGAAGCAATAATTCTCATACTTTATATATGCATATTTATATATACTCTTTGTGTAAAGACTTAAATGTTATTCACAGCACTGTTTACTATGGAAAAACCTGGAAGGAACTCAAATAAGATATTGGTTAAATTATGGCTCATATATGAGATGGAATGCTATGCAGTCATTTCAAAAAATATCTTCTAAAAATATTAATGACATGAACAAACATTTGCAACATATTTCAAGTTGGCAGTGGGAAGCAGTTAGGAAAATAATGTGTGTATATAATCCTAGTTCTGTAAACAATAATGCGATACACGTATACATGCTCATAACCATCAGAAGGCCAGGAGGCAACATTTAACAGTGGCACATGGGACAGGAGCATTACCAGTGGTGTTTCCCTCTTTTCACACCCAAGCATTCTCTAAATAGCCAGACACAAAAGGGACGAACACTTTCAGCATGTTGGTCCCTCAGATCCCATGACACTTAGGACTCTGTGTGGCATCTGCAGGGTCCTAGGTCCTCCCTGGAACAGGACCCTGGCAAGAGCACTGTGACAGATGCCACGAGATGAGCTGGAACGGGGTGGGACAGCGGGAGCTTTGCCTGCTGTGGGCACTGTCAGAACAGTGTTGCAGAAGAGGGAGCTGTGGAGGAGGCTGATCTCAGGGAGCCTTTCAAGTGGGGAAACCACAACCCTGGGTTAGGAGCGCACAGGCCAAGTCAACACAGATGGAGCCCAGGAGGTGTGGGAGAGAACCTGGAACATAACTCATTTGACCGGGGCTGAGCCACTGTGGAGGTAGGAGGACCTGTGTCTCTCAAGCAATCAGAGGACGGAAGGACGGATGGCACAGACGAAGCAAAAGGCCTGACTGAACTCATCACAGCAGGCGCTTTCTGTCTTCTCAAATGAAGACTCATCCTCATCACCGGCCTCTACCTCAGCACTGGCCTTTTTACTGCTTGCCAGGGTGTCCTAGGCCTTTGCCCTTCTTCTTTCAGCCTGAAACATCTTCCCCCAGCCATCTACATAGCTCCCTTCATCCCAGCAGCAGGCGTTCCAGGCGAAGAGGCAAAAGCCAAAGGTTTAAGTGGGAAGAGCAGCCGGAATCAGGTGCCCAAGGCACTCTCTGCTGGTGTGGGGAGAACAGAGGGACGGCTGGAATTTAAGATGTTTGGGGAAGTGTGAGGGCTACATGATGTGGAGGCATCAGGTCAACAACTTGGCCCACACACCTGGGCCCTGCCCAGTCACTGTCCAGCTGTGGCAGATGGTTCATGGCACAATTCTGAGAGGGCTCAAGCAATTTTCACACCAGATATCTTGAAGTGCCACAGGATCCTGATCTGCAGGGTCCTGGCCGCGCCACCTCCTTGGCCTGCGGGGAAGCCCTGTTACTAGCGAAGAAGACTGGCTGCCAGCTTTCGGAGCAGCCCCCTGCTCCCAACCTGGACTTGGGTACCAGGCCCTACACCCCAGCCACTCATGACTGTGAGCACTCCACAGTTCTCAACCTGCCCTCAAGTTCATTGCCTCATTTCATTTGGGGGATACGCCAATCAGGTATAAAGCCCATTTGTTGTTGTTAGGTGCCGTCGAGTTGAGTCCGACTCATTGCGACCCTCATAGGGTTTTCAATGGCTGACTGTTTCAGGATTGCCTTGGGAGTGGATTGCCAGGCCCTTTTCCCATTTTTGCAGTGCCGGGAATTGAACTTGGGACCTCAGAGATGGCAGTGCAGCGCTCTACCAACTGAGCTAAATCCCAGCCCCAAAGCCCATTTAGGAAAGGTTAAATGACTTGCCAGGCTGGGATTTAGCTCAGTTGGTAGAGCACTGCTCTGCAGTCTCTGAGGTCCCGAGTTCGATTCCCAGCACCACAAAAAAGGGAGAATGACGTGGCAACTCGCTCCCAAGGCAATGCCAAAAAAATCAGCCATTGAAAACTCTATAAGGGTCGCTACGAGTCATACATGACTGGACAGCACCTAACAACAACAACAACAAATGACTTGCCTGAAAGCCCCTAGAGGGAGCAGGTGGCAGAATCTGGGTGTACTCAACTCCCAGCCTGCCATTCCCCTATGAGCAAACCTGTGGTACCGTGGTGCTGGGTTCAGGTTGAGTGAAGTCCTGCCTCCTGCACTGTGACAACAGCTGCTCCTTACGGAGCTAGCCTCCATGGTAACACATATCGACCACGAGGGAGGTGAGTAGGGAATTCTGCACGGAGGAGCCATAGCCACGTGGACCCTCTGCACAGGAGTGAGTCGGGCTCCATCTGGGGTGAGTGTGAACGTCCTTCTGAGGTCCTTTTGAGGTCTCCCAAGCTCACCCACAACTCAGCTCTGCCCCTTTCCTCCATGTGAACTGGAAGTCAAGGGGTGGGGTGGCACCTCTGCTGAGTGCAGCTGGAGGTGCACTGACCCAGGGGAGGCAATGCAGACTCCTGCTCTCCGGCCCCAGCAACCTGCCTGGGTCGCAACCCAGAAGGGCAGGGTAAAGCCTGGGAGGGCATTTCCTCCAGCTGCTGCTGTGTGTTTGGTAAGGCAGTGCCTCACGTGGCCATGAGCACTGGGACAGAGGGTTAGTACCAACCATTCCACCCCGAAGGTGGAGTGGCCACTGCCAGTGGTCAGCAGGCCTCCTCGTGATAGAGAGCTCTGCACCTCAGCTGTGCTGGCGTTCACACAAGTGTACAGACCCACGTGCCACAACAGCGTGCGCAGCACCTGGGTGAGATCCTGTGTGCTACCTCTGTGACACAATGCTGGTCACATGAGATGTCACCATCAGGCAAGGTGGAAGTGTTCTCTGATCTTTGCATTCTCTCACAGCTGCTTGTGAGTCTGCAATGATCTCCAAATATAAAGTTTCAGAATATGAAACGATACCTGTGCTCAGTGGCTACTGTATGGAGCTAAAGAAACCAGGCAATCACTTCCACCCCCCACGTGCATTTGTGGGCCTTTCCTTTACAGCCTGTGGCTGGTGCACTAGGGTTTGGGGGCTCTCCTGGTCTCCGAAGTGGGTAGGAGTGGGGCAAGGGTCACAGAATTAGCATTTGGGAGAAGGGCAGCATCTTATTAGAGACAAGATATTCAGAAAAAGACTGTGTCCTCCCAAGATGAGAAGGAAATCCTGCAGCGAGCCTGAGATACCACGCTGCTCGTTGCTGGGGCATTCCCCCCACTCTCTGTGGACATCCTGGAAATCCTATACAAGGGACACTTTGGGGCTGGTCAGTACTCCAGGGAGGGTATCGCCTACTCAGAGCTTAAATAAGGGAACAGGCCCCAGGCCCAAGGTGAGCTGGGGTGGGGGTCGGATGGGGAGGTGGGGGGTAGAGCCCACCTTCTGTTGCCTGGCCTCTCGCCCACCACTCTGGCAGTGCTGCCTTGCTACACGGAGAACAGGAGTGCGCAGAGAGAAAAGGTGAGGGTGCCACTCGGCTCCCAGACAGTGGCCAGCAAAAGGCTCCAGGCCCTCCACAGGGCCGCCAGCGACTGAAGCTCTTTTCCAGATCGAGGGGTCCACCACACAGACCCTCCCTGATAAAAGCGTCTGCAGCAAAGGAGCCACCCCCGCAAAGGGCAGAAGTGCCAGATCCTATCAGCCAATTACCCAGACACGCACTGCAATCCGCAAGTTCGGGCACGCTCAGCCTGGGCACTGGCAGCGGGAGGGGCCCGGGCGCGCCCAGGGACTCTGGGTCCCGGCGCGCCTGGTAGCGGGTTATGGTTGGGGCCGGGGGCGCGCCCGGGTGAGATGTCCGGAGAGCGGGCGCGTCCAGTGGGGACTGGATCTGCGCCAGAGGAGCGCCCGAGGGGTCTGGGCCCGGGAGCGGCTGGGGCCTGGGGTCTGGTACCCAGGACCAGGCTTGGGGCTGGGGGCTGGGTTGGGGCCCTGTTCCCAAAGCTGGCGGCCGGTCTTCTCCGAGAGTAACAGGGCTTCCCCGCAGGCCAAGGAGGTGGCGTGGCCAGGACCCTCCCCCGGCCCGGGCCCGTAAGGGTCCCTGCAAGGCCCCGAATCCGAGCAGCCCCTGGCCCCCAGATCGCCCCGGAAACGCTGCCCTCCCCTCCAACGTGCGGCGCGCTCGGGTCGTCTCTCGCCCGTGGAACAAAAGAGCAGCTCTCGGGGAACGGATTCCGAGCCTGCACCGACTGTCCGATGGCCTGTGGCCCTGGGAGGACCCTCCCCAGGCTGCCTGGCTTTGTGTCCACGCCAGGGGCGGGAAGGACGGCCACGGCCCCCGTGCACATCCCACGGATCGCGCGTGGCGCCAGAGCTCGAAAGTTGTCGCCGGCGCCAGTCGCTGCGCATTGCCTCGGTCTCCCTCCGCGCGGCGCCCCATTCATTTGCCAGGGGAGGGGGCGCAGGCCGCCCGGGCTGCCTCGGGGTTACCTTGCTCTTGACTTCAACCGCGCTGCAGTCGTAGAAGCGCAGGGTCTGAGACTTGTGGAAACTCCGGTTCATGGTTTCGGCCCCGTTCAGCGTCGCCTCCGCCCTCGCTGCTCAGGGGCCACGGGGATTCTCAGGGCGACGCCCCCCGCCGTCTGCCTGTGCCCAGCCTCCGGCCCGCGCTCGCTCCGGCGGGGCTGCTCCGTGTGCGGCGGGCCGGAGCTGGGCTGGCCGCGCGCCTCGACTCCAGGGGCCGCGCGCAGGAGGAGCGCGGGGGACGCCGGCGCGCGCCGCCCCAGCTCCCCGCGCCCCGCCTGCGCCCCGCCTCCCCGGACCCCACCTCCCCGGCCCCGGCCCCGCCTCCCAGCGCCCCGCCTCTCAGGCCCCGCCTTCCCCCCTTCCCCCGCGCGTCTAGCCGTGCGCCTGGAGAACCCGCCCCCGCCACGCCCGGGTCCTGCTGCGCTCGCTCGTGAGGTAGACGCAGGATCGTTTTTCCTCCATCCTGGAGCCTGGGAAAAGAAGCATCCAGGACCTTGGGCCTTTTGTATCGTTATCCTCCCCTGGGCTGCTCGGGAGCGGGGCTGACTATTGCTATTGTCTTGGGTAATTAGTTGTTAGGTGCCCTCGAATGGGTCCGACTGGTAGCGACCCTACGTATAACAGAACGAAACACGGTGCCATACTCACGATATCCTTTTTATATTTGAGCCCATTGTTGCAGGCGTTGTGTTTCTTCTCATTTTGAGTCATTCCACACCAGCAAATGGAGGTCCCAGGAGCTTTATTCCATTCCCATCATTAAGGTCAACTCTACTTTGAGGATGGGCTGGGATTTAGCTCAGTTGTTATAGAGCAGCTCTGCAGTCTCTGAGATCCCGAGTTCGATTCCCAGCAGCACAAAATGGGAGAAGGACGTGGCAACCCACTCCCAAGGCAATCCCGAAACAATCAGCCACTGAAAACCCCATGAGGGTCGCTATGAGTCGGATACCGACTCGACGGCACACAACAACTACTACTTTGAGGAAGCAACTCTTCACTCGTCATTTCTTGAATGCCTTCCAGCTGTGGGGGGGGGGGGCTAATTTTCTGGCACTATATTTGACAGTGCTTCTCTGCTAGTCATAGTGTTCTCAGTGGCTAATTGTTTCAGCACTGGGCTGCAGGGTCCTTCTCCCTAGCCTGTTTTAGTCTGGAAGCTCAGCTGAAATCTGTCCACCATGGGTGGCTGTGCTAGTGTCTGACAGATTGGTGGCATAGCTCTCAGCGTCACAGCAACACCCAAGCTCCCACAGCACAAACTGGCAGAATGCTAATGAGGATCACACAAGGTCTGATCTCATAGGGCATCACCTGCCTGTGCCAGTTGCCAGGTTTTGATGGTCTGGGCTTTTAGCATATATGAATGTAGGCAGAGTCTGTAACCACTATTTTATTGGAT
Organism: Pedetes capensis; assembly: GCA_007922755.1. Taxonomy (NCBI): domain Eukaryota; kingdom Metazoa; phylum Chordata; class Mammalia; order Rodentia; family Pedetidae; genus Pedetes; species Pedetes capensis. Next base: position 14,278 of record VMDO01002686.1, on the reverse strand, counting down.
ATTTAAGATGGTTCCAGTGTTTGCATTTTACATAATACTGTGTTTCTTGAATTCATTTATTTCTGATTATTTCTTTAAAATTGACTCTTAAAAGTGGAACTTTTAAGCCATACACTACACATATCTCTAAAGCTTTTAATACAGATTACAGAGAGCCAGGTGTGGTGGAACACACCAATAATCCCAACACTCAAGACTGAGGCAGGAGAATTGAGATTTTGAAGCCTGCCTGGGCTACATATCAAGATCCTGCCTTAAACACAACAAACAAACAGAAAAAACAACCAACCAGCCAAACAAACTAAAAAATTAATTGCCAAGTTGCAGTCCTCAAATTTACTTTTCATTTAATTTTGTTACATGTTTATCCTTTGCTACAAGGGCTCAGAGTTACAATCCCTCCCCTTAAGAGAAACACCAGAGCATTCAGATGACCCAATATGTAGAAAGAGTCCCAAGAAAGGCACACGCAAAGTTAGCGGGCAGCAGAAGTGCCAAGAGAGGCTCACTTCGCAAAGAGTCTGAACAGAGGGCTAGCTCTCTCTGGACAGAGGCTTCCTAAGTTAAATACTGCCCGTAGGACCTGGGGAAAGCCACAGACCTGCCGCAAGCTGCCCGCTCCAACGGACGCTTGCTTCTGGATAAGAGATGCTCATGAAGGATGAGTTCCAAACTGGAGGTTTCAGAAATGGAGCAATGAGCAGCATTCTGGGAGGGGTGGGGACAAGGGACCAATAAGCAGCCTCAGGGATCTGCAGCAGGAAACACCAAGTTTCTAGTAGCTCTGGGTTGGCTTCTGGGGCAGCCTGATGGGAGAGAAGTGATTTCTTGACTCCTGTGGCTCAGAGTAAGGTCCAAGGCCAACATGCCCACCTGCTCACCAGCACCTCTGCTCAGACCTGCTGAATCACAGTTGCATTTGACTGATGTCCCTGGGAGAAGGACAGCACAGTGTCATTCTGGAGGGGCTGTGTCCAGGTCTTAGTTACCTGTTGCCCACGGGTTGTGCTTGGCATGCGGAGCTGGCAGTCTTGGGAGGATGCCATGTGCCTGAGCCTGGTGCCCTGAGCGTCGCCCTGTGAAAGCCTTTTCACCCTCTAGTGGCAGGACAGAAAGCAGCTCCCCAAAGCCCTTGGACTGACAGCTCTTCCTACATAGCCGTGGGGTTGCAGGAGACTTGGGAGTTTTGCTGGTAGGCTGGTTTTGGTCAGAGAGTGAGAAAGCAAATAGGTCCTGGCCAGGCCCAACATCCCTCGATCCATGGCCCTGAAGGCTCCGTCAGAACTGGTAACCAAGGCCAGGCACGGTGGCACATGCCCATAGTCTCAGCTATTTGGGAGGCTGAGGCAGGATTGTGAGTGTGAGACCAGATTGGACAACACAGTGAGACTCTGCCTCAAACAAACAAACAAACAGACAACCCTGGTGAATGACTGTACAACCGGTAGAAATACAGCCCAGATCAGCAGTTTCTGAAATGAAAACAGCAGGACTTCAAAATCTCAAATGTCTGGGTACATGGTGACCAAGAACATTTTCATCAGAAAAAAAGGAGATTGTCAATCCACAGTTTTTCCAGCTTTTAAAGTAATGAAACATACCAAGAGAAGTTTTTTTAAGATCCTTAATAACAGAGGAGAAAAGTTGGCCTTGAGAGTCATGGTGTGGCCTATGTTGGAGAACTTGGTGCCTGCTGGGAAGCGTGTGAGAAAACGAGCCATGCTTGTATGGAGACCGTTGGGGCCCACAGGAGACCCAGGAGTCTGCAGACTCGCTGGAGGACGCACAGTCATTCTTCAGTGGAGCAATCTTGGCTTCCCCTCCCCCAGAGGACACTAAGCAGTGTCCGCAGCATCTGCTCTTAGGAAGGGGGAGTGTGCTACTGGCTGCAGAGCCCAGGGCTACCCCTGAGGACAGAACATTGCACAGGATGGACCGCACTACAAAGAGGGACCCAGCCAAAATGTCGGCTGGGCCATGCGGTATGATAGTGCTGGCCTCCTAAAGCTCTGGCCCAGCCTGTCCCTCTCCTGTCCTCCTAGAGGGCTGGTCTCTTCTTCTACCCTGTTCAACTCCAAGGACCTTCTGTTGTCCACTCCTGGGGGACCTGGTCACTGGGCCTCAGCAGCCAGGAATGGAGGGCCGCAGCAGCCCCTGCCTTCTCTGGGCTTGCAGTGGCCCCAGGACCCTTATCTCGTACCACAGTGTGCAGCAGGTGTCTGGGAGGCCTGGTCACCTGGCTTTTGTTTCTGTCCCCTGCTCAGCCCTCTGAGCCCTTCGCTTTGTCTTGTCACATGGGTATTATAATGTGATACTAGGGTTGAGCTTTGAAGTAGAAAGAGACAAACCAGACAAATGAGCCATGAGGCTGGGCTGTTTCAGTGCTGCTCTCTGCGCCGCCCAAGTCTCGGAGGTGTGAGGGGCAGAGACAGCTTGCTCTCCCACCCTCCATGCTGGAGACTTGCACAGAGCAGGCCAGGCTGTCCCAGCCACACGTCCGGGCCCCTAGGCCCTTAGCCCCCTGCCCAGCAATGCGTGGTAGGTCCAGAAATGTGGGGTGTGATGTCCCACTCCACACCAACCTCAATGTCAAATTGGGGAAATCTATTCTGATTGACATGGTTATATTTTGGGTGGTATTACAAGGGATCTCACCTCCTCCACGCTGGCTTCTGCCTGCAGCCGTAGCCCTGTGGCATCCGATCCCGTCAGATCGTAGAAGCTAAGCAGGGTCCAGCCTGGTTATACTTGGATGGGAGACCGCCTGGGAACACCAGGTGCTGTAGGCTTGGGAGAAGGACCTGGTAACCCGCTCCCAAAAATCAATCCATCATTGAAAACCCTATGAATAGCAGAGAAGCACTGACAATAGTGTTTCGCCTGTTGTACGCAGGGTCGCTATGAGTTGGATACCGACTTGACGGCCCCTAACAACAACAACACTGGCTCCTGCATTTTAAAAAGGCCACTGAGTATGGATGCGTGCAATCAAACCACAAGAAAGTGAAGCATGGAGAAATGGCTTTGCAGAATGATCCTGTCAGAGTGACTCAGCAGCACAAAGCTTCTGACTCCCAGACTTCAGACTGCATGCCCCAGGCTGGGACACCTGATGCCCACCGTGATTCTCATTTCCTCATCTGGGAAGAGAGTGGACAGCCTACTCATGTCCAAATGGCCACTTTAGCTGTCTCCCCGTGGGCCCGGTCATGTGCTGGACGGGAGGTGATATGGATGTCTCAATCTCAGTGACTCACAGCAGAGGAAACACTTTAAGGAGGCTGTCTGTGGACAGGTGGAATGTGGCCATCCATGGCAGCTGTCGTTGGCCTACAGTGGGGAGGCCCTTGTATCTGAGGCTCAATAGCAACAAACTCTGAAATAAAAACTGCAGTTGAAGCTATAGAGAAAAAGAACTTCCCAACTTCTCAACTACTGATGGGGCCTGGTACAGCAGAGGCCATACACGTTTCTCCTACGCAACTTCTTTGTAAGGCCACATTTGTCACCCCTATCTTACCAATGCAGCTGGGATTTAGCTCAGCCGGTAGAGCGCTGCACTGCAGTCTCTGAAGTTCTGAGTTCATTTCCCAGCACCACAAAAATGGGAGAAGGACCTGGCAACCCACTCCCAAGGCAATCCTGAGATAGTCAGCCATTGAAAACCCTATGAGGGTCGCTATGAGTCGGGTACTGACTCGACAGCACCTAACAACAACACAACATCTTACCAACGGGAAAATCGAGTCTTCTAGAGGTCAACTCAACCCTGCTTGGTCAGTCACACTGCAGAACTGGGGTCTCAGCCCCTCACAAAGCCCTTGTTCTTTCTGACTGCGACTTTGCAAGCCACAGTAGGATTTGTAAATGTGAAGAGGAAGAAACGGCAATAGGAAAAAGATGCAAAATTAGGGATGATGCTCCATTTAAATTTCAATGAAATGAACTTTATCAGGCAAAAAAAAAAAAAAAAAAAAAAAAACCTGACACATTTTTAATGTTTAAGGAGCAAGCTCAGTCAGCATTTGCAGTCACTAAGGCTGGGAGCCAGCAGGATGAAACCAGTAAAATACACACCCCACTGAAAGCACCACCAAAGGAAACCATCCCTTTCGCCTTTTCTTCTGTTGGCCCAGTTAGGAGACTTCCTTATTTGTTGCTTTCTGGGTCCTTGGTCACTGGCAGAGCTGGGCGAAGTCTGTGCTTGGTGTGGAGAGGGGTAGAGAGAGCTCCGTGTCTTCCCTTCTAGCCCGCGGCGTCCTCCCTTTCCCAAGTCCCTCCCCGTCTCCGCCTTCCTGGGTAAGCTGAGGCTGCCTCTTCTTGCCTTTCATTTTGCTTTCAGCTTTCCATGGACTCAAAGCCCAGTGGAAACCTTTTGGGAATCCTTTTTCAGATTAACTTGCCCAAGTGGATTAGTTGAGGCCCTGCTGTGTGTGTGTGGGGGGGTGTATTTTAAGCACATGGTGCCTCCCCAAACCTGAAGGGGCTATGGCAGAGTTTTTGGGGTGCTGAAACCCTAGCTTCCTGAAGGCGTGGCTGAGTGTGCACAGTAGTGTCCACAGCTTACCCCTGGATGGGATCCTAGCTCTACTCACTCAGGGGCAGCTCTGCATGGTTTCCTCACTCGTGAACCACAGGTTACCGTCTCAGGGCGTTGTTTGAAGGCGGAACACGCAAGTGCTTTCTGAGCTTAGAGCAGCTCGCAGCACCAGGAATCACCAGTGGGTTTGCTGTTACTTCATAGTAGCGTTGGACGTCACCTGTCCTCTGTCAGTGCTTTAAGAGATTAGAATAAAGGGGGCAAGGGAGGGGTCCCATCACCAAGCACATAAGGCCAGGGTTTCAGGGGCCCATGGGCATGCCAGGGGAGGCTGTGAGGTGGGACTTATACAAGAGACCATAAGAGAGGTGCTGGCAGGTGTAGGGTAAGGAGGCTGAGGAATCAGCAGTTCCCAGCATGAGTCTGGGTGGAGCACGCAGACACCAAGGCTCTGCTACGCCCAGCTGCCCGCTCTGTCCCGTGTTTTCACTCCTACATAGAAGCAAACATAGCTACCCAAAGCACTGGGAATGTTGCCGACTCAGTAAATACTCAGTGATGATTTGTAACCTTAAATGTGGGACTGCGAGCTGGTCCCACCGGCGCTTGGAAGGTGCTTCTGTGTCTGCACTGCTCCTACTGAGCCAGGGTTGGCCCTCGCTCAAAAAGTCCTGCTGTTCGTTGAGGCAAAGTCTGTTTCTCTCACTCTTTATCTGACCTCCTCAGAGCCAGCACTTTGGTGAATCTTCCAAAGAAATCAATGTGCACTTTCTTTTTTGTTTTGTCTTTTTTTTTCAGATGGAGCCTGGCTGTGTAGCCCAGGGTGGCCTGAGGGTAGAGATCCTCGGCCTCTTGAATTCTGGGATTATAGGCATGTGCTGCCATGCCCAGTTTAACATGCACTTTCCCTTTGGCTACTGGCTTCCCACCTCCTCCCCTGCCATTTGTTGGTAACCCTAACCTTTAGCTCCCTATGAGAACCAGAGTTTGCAGATTTCTGTGGACACTGAAGTGTGCGGACCCTGAGTTGCCTTTGTTCTGGTCCCTGAGTCTGGAGATAAAGGCCAGGAAAAGCTATCCTGCTATGAAATCAACAAAAATAAAGAGCAGACTGTGCTCTGCCCTAGGATTCCTCAGCACTTCAAAGAAATGCAAACAATATAAGACACATCCATGCACATAAAATGAAATTGTGCTGAAGGAAATCTCATTATTGAGTTTTTCTTAGAAAAGGGTACTTTGAGGCTGGGCACAGTGGCTCACTCCGGTAATCCCAGCAGCGGAAGCAGAGGAGTTGCAGGTTAGAGGCCAGAGGCAACCTGTGTAATTTAGCAAGACCCTGTCTCAAGATTTTAAAAAAGGCTAGGGTGCAACCCAGTGGTACCGCACTTGCCAAGTGTGTGTGAGGCCCTGGGTTCAAACTCCGAGCACTGCAAGGAAAAAAAGAAAGTGAGGAAAAGGACATTTTTATGTAAAAGTCACGAAGAAAATGTGCTTTGTAAGGCAACAAAAATGCGCTGAAGTTAGCTGGGTGCAGGGGCACACGCCTATTATCCCAGGAACTCAGGAGACAGAGGCAGGAGGATCGTAAGTTCAAGACCAGAGGCAGTCTGCATAATTTAGCGAGACCCTGTCTCAAAAAATAAAAAAATGGGTTGAGGGTGCAGCTCAGTGGTACGGCACTTGCAAAGCATGTAAGTGCAAGGCCCTGGGTTCAACCCCTAGTACAAAGAAAAAAAAAAAAAAGCTGAAATTATAAAGGCACAGCATTTCCTTCACTGGTCCAGTCCTTTTCCCATTGCTTAGGACCAGAGCCCAGAGTGCTCAGTCCAGATTCCCAGGGCATCTTCTCTGCCACCAGCATGTGCTAGGAGGGCCCGGGAGTTTACATCCAGGAGACACTGGGCATCCTCATGCTCCTGGACACCAAGGGTCTGCACACTGAGGGGGGGGGGCGGTGCTGCACCCACAGCTTTGCCTGGAGCCAGTCTCAGTGTTGCTCAGGGCTAATATGATGTTGGAGTGGCCTGGATGAGCCCCAAGACCGCGGACCCTCCTGTTGCGCCTTGTCATCCTGCCAGTGTCCTTCCTCTGGTCATGCTGTAGGCTTATCCCCCAGCCTGGAGGTTCCTGGCTCCCACCCCATCTGGCCAGCCCTGCACAACCTCCTGGAGATCCCCGTCCTTTGCTGAGCTCTCTTGCTAGCTTAGCTGTGCCCCAGTGTGTTCCCTGGCACCCTCAGTGTCCCTGCCATGGCACTTGCACCACTGTTTATTTCCTATCTGTTTGCTATATGTCACCCTAGACTGACATCCTAGCAGCAACAGGCCTAGCAGGTGGGCAGAGGGGCAAAATGACTCCTGGTTCTGTCTTTGAACAGCAGGCTCAGGGCTTGTGATGCCCTGAAGGACAGGTTTTGTGTATATCACTCCTGGTACCCCTTGGACTCAGTGAAGTATAGGAGTCAAGGTAGGTATAGGATTTGGGGGTCCTTAGACACTAATGATCAAAGACTAGATGAGTTGTGGCATGACATCAAAGACATCATTCATGGGGAAAGCAAAAGGTTATTAAAAAGATAGGAAAAAAGAAAAGACATAGTTACATGTCAAAAGAGGCTCTGAAACCTGCCTTTGAATGTCAAGCAGCTAAAGTAAAAGGAAGACAAAATGAAGTTACAGAATTAAACAGAAGATTTCAAAGAGCACCTTGAGAAGACAAAATCAAATAGAATGACGTGCAAAGAGCTGGAGATAGAAAACTAAAAGGGAAGAGCATGTTCTGTTTTTCTTAAGCTTAAAGAATTGAAGAAAAAATTCAAACCTTGAGTGGCAATAGTGAAGGATTCTATAGAGAATATATTATATGATGCAGGAAACATCAAGAGATGATAGGAGGAATACACAGAGTCATTATACCAAAATGAATTGATGGGTGATCAACCATTTCAAGAGGTTGCATATAATCAGGAACCAAGGATACTGAAGGAAGAAGTGGAAGGTGCCTTGAAGGAATTGGCAAAACACAAGTCTTCAGGAATTGATGGAATACCAATTGAGATGTTTCAACAAACAGATGCAGCACTTGTCTATGCCAAGAGATTTGGAAAATAGCTACCTGGCCAACTGGCTAGAAGAGATCCATATTTGTGCCTATTCCCAAGAAAGGGGATCCAATCAAATGTGGAAATTATTGAATGATATCATTAATATCACACACAAGTAAAATTTTGCTAATGATCATTTAAAAGCAGCTGCAGCAGCATATTGACAGGGAACTGCTAATAATCAAACTGGATTCAGAAAGGGCATGGAACCAGGGACATCACTGATGATGTCATATGGATATTGGCCAAAAGCAGAGAATACCAGGAAGATACCTCGTATGTTTTACTGACTGTGCAAAGATATTTAATTGTGTGAAGAACACAAATTATGGATAACATTTCAAAGAATGGGAATACCAGAGGACTTAATTGTACTCATGAGGGATCTGTACATGGACCAGGAAGCAGTTGTTCGAACAGAACAAGGAAACACTACCTTATTTAAAGTCAAGAAAGGCATACTTCAAGGATGTATCCTTTCACCCTAACTCTTCAGTCTCTACATTGAGAAAATAATCTGAGAAGCTGGACTTCATGAAGAATGTGACATCAGGATTTGAGGAAGATTCATTAACAACCTGCTTTACACAGGTAATATGATTTGCTTGCTGAAAGTGAAGATTTGAAACATTTACTGATGAAGACCAAATAACACAGCCTTCAGTATGGATTGCACCTCAATGTTAAGAAAACAAAATTCCTTGGAACTGGATCAGTAAGCACCTTCATGATAAATGGAGAAAAGATTGAGGTTGTCCAAGATTTTTGTTTACTTGGTTCTACAATCAACACTCACGGAAGTAACAGTCAAGAAATCAAAGGACGCATTGCGTTGGGAAAAGCTGTTGCAAAAGACCTCTTTAAAGTGTTGAAAAGTAAAGACGTCATACTGAAGACGAAGGCGCCCCTGACTGAGGCCATGGTATTTTCAGTTGCATCATATGCTTGTGAAAGCTGGACATTGAATAAAGGAGACAGAAGAAGAATTAATGCTTTTGAATTATGGTGCTGGAGACGAATAGTGAATATAACACAGACGGCCAAAAGAACCAACAGATCTGTCCTAGAAGTGCAACCAGAGTGCTCCTTGAAGTAAAGATGATTAGGTTGTGTCTTATGTATTCTGGACATGCAGTCAGGAGGACCAATCTCCGGAGAAGGACAACATGTTTGGGAGGGTGGTGGGTCAACAAAAAAAAAGGAAGATCTTCAACTAGATGGATTAACACAGTGGGTGCAATCTTTTCTCCATTTATCATGATGTTGCTTACTGATCCAGTTCCAAGGAATTGTGTTTTCTTGACATTGAGGTGCAATCCATACTGAAGGCTGTATTAGTTGGTCTTCATCAGTAAATGTTTCAAATGTTTTTCACTTTTCAGCAAGCAAAGTTGTGTTATCTATGTGATGCAGGTTGTTAATGAATCTTCCTCCAATCCTGATGTCACCTTCTTCCTTGTTACGTCCAGACTCTTAGGGCATTTGCCCAGTGTAGAGATTGAAGAGGTAAGGTGAAAGGATACAGCTCTGAGGCACACAAAAAAGATTGTATGCATGGCACAGTATCAAGTAGCATTTTGTTCTGTTGTACATGGGACTGCTATGAGTTAGACCTGACTCAACAGAACCTAACAATAACAATCTCATTGGAAGGTGTTCTATGCAAGCGTGTACTTGTCTGGTATCACCACCTAACCATATAACAGTGCCGTCATGTTGAGACCAGAGTTTCTCCTGAGGTGCTGGATGCCAGGCTCCTGGGTCCCTGGACCCAGGAATACATGCCCAGATAGCAAAGGCAAGCCAGAGCAAGGGGGATTTTATAGAAAGGACAGACAAAGTCTTAGAAGAACAAAGGGAATCCCAAGTGGGTAGCCAAGGTGGGGCTGTTTTCCAAGGGTTTTTAATGTGTTTTCTTTGGGCTGGGTTTTTGAGCTAGCTTTAGTAGACTGGTCCTCAGTTAGTAGGTATTTGTATGTTGGCCAAATAGAGTGAAAGGGCAGTTGTTTATTTTGCTTCTACCTCCAGATTGGTTAGCTAGGTGACTGCTGGCTAGGTCATGGGACTTGTTTTTCTTAGAAGAATGGGACTGAAGGAAGCGACACTTATGTGGTCTGATTGAAACTTGGGTGACCTAACTGGTAACCTGGTGATCATCTTGCCTCAGTGGTTTCCTATTTCCAGGCCCTATTTCTCCTATCCCACCTGAAATTCCTAACTCCTATCCATGTGACTCAGAGGCATAGGCACCAAAATAAGTGGCTAATTCTCAGTAAAACACCATTTTCTTCTTTTAAACAACAAACTAGTTCTCATACTGACTATGTAAAATAAAAGGGCACAAAGTAGACACAGTGGGATCATCCCAAGAGAAACGGTTCCAGACCCATGACGCCGGTGGATGAGGCAGGAAAGGAACGAACCATTTCAGCTGAAACAAGCAATGGCCTCGCCAAGCTTCTTCACGTTATCGGCGGATGGGTCTCATCCAAAGGCACGTTTCCTCCCAGGCTTTGCTCTGCGCCTGCTCACAGAGGACCTTTCTGCCTTTTTGGTGAAGTTGCTTTGAGCCTCTGAGGGAGCTTCAGGAGCTCAGACTCCGCAGCACCTCCTGCACACAGCAAGCACACAGCCACAACAGGACGAATTCCCTGCATTCCAGAGCCACGTGGGAATCGTTTGCATCTGTTCAGATTCTACAACGTGGCTCTGCTGGAAGCCCCTGGGCCAGTATGTGGCTCCCGCATCAATGTGGCTGCAGCTTAAGGTTCATTGCTGGCCCATGTGAGCTGCATGCCTAGCGGGGAGCCAAAAGGCAGGTGAACATCGCCCAGGTAAACATCTCTCTGGTTTTGCACTGAAATCCTGAATCAAGTATTCATAACACAAACGAGAGTACCTATGACATGAAATGCATCCTGGTTCCAAGCGTCAGAGTAGGCTTTTCTCCGCTGAGTTGGTGAATACATCTGAGTGTGATTTCCTGGCAGAAAAGTGTGGTCAGCTCAGCAGTAAAGCTTTCATTCTCCGGCCCAATCATCTCCTGGCACCCTTACCACGGCAGTTTGGAGGCTGGAGGTCCTTGCAAGCCTTGTAGGAGAAGAAGCTGGGAATGCCTTTCCTTTTGTCCATTTTAACGTGGCTTCTTAGTGGGACAGTTTATGGCTGTCTGCAAGAAAATGGCGAATTATTAAATTCTGCCATGGTACTGTGTGCTGGGGGCACAACTTTAAGGAAAGCTTCATGCCCTCTGGCCTTGAGCTCTTGGCCAAAGTGATGACCCTAAAATCAGCAGTGGGGGCGTTCATTCTGGACTGACACGCTTGGACTCATCACTCTCAGACTGCAGCGATTTCTGCTGCTTTGTCACTCAGCCTCGCACAGAAGACAGGCATAAGCAAGTTCCTGCAGCCCTCCTTTGCCCAAGGGAAGAGAGAATTTGATTCAGGCCATAACCAGCTTGATTCTTAGTCCTTTAGCCAGGAAGCCCCTCGTCTTGAACGTGAATGCAGCTTGGTTGTTCAGGAGCATCCCACCCCTAACCCCAGACAGTGCTGCCCAGCCCCAGGACAACAGGAGAAACACGCTGGGCCCCCTTCTTTGTCTCCATCTAATGTCTGCCTCCGCCTCTGGGTTCCCTCTGCAGCCCTTTCAGGGGTCTTCTTCTCCTTGATTTAACTGCAGAGAATAACTACACAATGTTGGTGTCTTCTGACCTCAAAGTGGTAAGAAAGCCTCAGAATTCTGGGTCCTCTTCTCTCTTTCCTGCCCATGCCTATGCCACACACTAAGTCATGTTCTCAGGCAATATTTCTGGCCACTGGCCACCTGAGACTGGACACAAGTGAGCTTGAGCTCATTGTTCCTGCCCTAGCTCCTCTTTCCCCAAATGGGTCACAAAGTGCCCATCCATAAGCAAGTCACTTTGGACTCTTCCCACGTGGGATGGCTTTGCTCTGTCCTCAACCCAGTGAGCCCAGCGGTCACATGAACCTCATGCCCCCTGCCCCCTCAGGCACACACCTGGGCTGCTGCTCCTCTGTGGTCTGCAGAGCCCACCATTGCTTGTTCCACCTGTGGCGGACCCCAGTCCTCCTGGTGACCAGTGGCTCCTCTGTGCATGGTAGACTCTAGGGCCATGTTGACGCAGGCAGCCCTTCGGTCCCCTTGCCTGCCTGGTTTACCCCTCCTCCTGTGCGCCAAAGGCTCCTCTCTGTGCTTGGTTCTATCATCACATTTTCACTCCGGGGAGGGGGATAAGGCTTACTTTGTGTCCTCCACCAGATGGTGACTTGAGGACTGGGTTTTGCATTAATCTCTATAACCCCACTCAGTCTCTGTGCCCTGTATTCCTGAGCCAGGCATGTTTGAAGAAGGGAGGGACGTTGTGTGAACTCTGACCTGGGTTGCGGGCTGTTCGTTCAGTGCCTGCCCTGCCTTGTCTAAAAGGCAGAGACAAAAGCCCTGTGAACCTACCTCTATGACTGTGCTTTACACACTCTAAGCACTGAAATTCTCACTGAATAACTAATCTAAGGAGCAACACTGTGACTTCTGCATTCCTCCCCCATCTCATAAAGGTCACTGTTGGGGCCATTGGCCAAGAAGGGTGTGAACCCAGACCACTCTACCCCAAAGTTACGTGCATAGATTCCAGCCAGACTTTCAGGTGTCAGATGTTAGAGGTGATTTTGGAAGATGCACATTTCTGCAGAGTTAGGCTTCGTGATGAGTATATGAGTGCTCCACTTAACTTCCATACCTTTTATGTTATAAATAATATATGCCCATTATTGAATAGTTAGAAAATATTGCAAACAACAAGAAACACCAGAAAACACTCATGCTTCAAGTGCCTGGAATAAACAAAGTTACTGTTTTGGTGTGTTTTCCTGACCATTATTTCCTGTACATGTATATGTGTTTGTATTTATGTACTGGGGCTGAGAACCCAATTTATGTAACACCCATTAAATATCCACTTTCCTCTTCTTGCCTGGTAACAAGACACTCTCTCCCCTAGCTGGACACAGAATGAAGCTCGTGCTTTCTAGCTCCCCTCACAAGTCAATGTGATCTCGACCCCCAAGTTCTGCATAATGGTCTAGGTATGCAAGTGTCACTCGAGACTTCTGGGAAATCTCTTTAGTCTATCTTCTTCCCTCCTCCATCCTTCTGAGTATATTACTACTTAGAATACCAATGTAATGGCTGAAGCTCTAGCAGCTATCTTGGGGTAAGAGGTTAACTACATAATGGGAGAAATCTTCAGCCAGGTTGAAAGACACAAGGAACCTGTCTATTGATTTTCTTTTGATTCACTATGCAAGCTTTTATCTAAGACAGTAAATGTTTCCACAAGCTGCCCTAGTTAGGTCTCTGTTACAAGAAACAAAACCTAACCCTTATGCCTATGTATAAGTATGTGTGTTTGTATGTGTGTGTCTTGTTGTTGTTGTTAGGTGCCATCAAGTCAGTGTCCAACTCATAGTGACCCTACGTACAACAGGCAAAAACACTATTGTCAGTGCTTCTCTGCTGTCCACAGGGTTTTCAATGGCAGTTTGTTTTTTGGGAGGGGGTTGCCAGGTCCTTCTCCCAAGCCTGCAGCACCTGGTGTTCCCAGGCGGTCTCCCATCCAGGTACTAACCAGGCCCGACCCTGCTTAGCTTCCGAGATCTGACGGGAGCAGATGCCACAGTGGCACAGCTGCAGGCTGTGTATGTCTTAAATATATTTAATTCATTTCATACTCACAAGAACCCTGAGGTAAAATTACCATTAGCCTCAGTTTCCCATATGTTTATTTGTGTTGATAGGTATGTTCTTTAGAGAGAAAAGGGATTACTCTCTATATTATTTCACAATCTGCTTTCTTTGGCCAATATGTTTTGGACATTTTCTAGTGAAAATTTCTATAATTTCATTTTTAATGGCAGCATATTTTTAACTGATTGAATGGAAGAACCATAATTTATTTAACAACTCTCCCATTATGAGACATTTGTAAAGGTTTCTCAATTTTGTAACCATTTCTCAGAATATTTATAGGCAATCTGCTTGGTTTCTATAGAATAAATCCCTTGAAGTTGCATTGCTGGACCACAGAAAAACACATTGACTATTGAAATATACCACCGAATTATGTCCAAACATAGTAATCCAAGCTGCAGTCTGGTCTCCACGGATGGAGCCGAGGCTCCACTTCTTGACGTGCCTCTGACGACCTCACTGGCAGTGGAGAGTAGGGGAGTGGGGCAGGGTGTCTCTGAGGATGTGGACTCTGAATGTGTACGAATGTGTGGCCTCCCTGTGTGCAGGGTCAGGAAAGTCCAAGATCGAGCAGCTGGTAGAGCTGATAACTGATGCGGGCCTGCTCTTCGTAGGTGGTGACTTCCAGCTATGTCCTCACAAGGCAGGATGTGGAGGCATGCTTCCTCAGGTCTCCTCCTTCCTCAGGTCCCCTGCTTCCTCAGGTCCCCTGCTCCCTCAGGTCCCCTGCTCCCTCAGGTCCCCTGCTCCCTCAGGTCCCCTGCTCCCTCAGGTCTCCTGCTCCCTCAGGTCCCCTGCTCCCTCAGGTCTCCTGCTCCCTCAGGTCCCCTGCTCCCTCAGGTCTCCTGCTCCCTCAGGTC
>VMDO01002685.1:0-161332 GCA_007922755.1 Pedetes capensis | reverse complement strand
TGAGAGTTAACTCAAAATGGATAAAAGATCTCAACATAAAACCAGAAACTTTAAAACTTATAGAAGGCAAGATAGGCAATACACTCCATCATATAGGCATAGGAAAGGATTTCCTTAATAGGACTCCAATTGCTCAAGAAATTGCAACAAGAATAGATAAATGGGATCACATGAAATTAAAAAGCTTCTGCACAGCAAATGGGAGAAGGACCTGGCAATCCACTCCCAAGGCAATGTTGAAACAGTCTGCCATTGAAAACCCTATGAGGGTCGCTATGGGTCGGATACCGACTCAACGGCACCTAACAACAACAACAACAACTGCACAGCAAAAGAAACAATTAACAGAGTCAAGGAAAACCCCACGGAATGGGAAAAAATCTTCGCATTTTATACATCAGACAAAGGTCTAATTACTACAATTTATAAAGAACTCAAGAAAAAAACTCCCCAAAAACCAAACAACCCAATACACAAATGGGCAAAGGAACTGAGTAGACAGTTCTCAAATGAAGAGGTCCATAAAGCCATGAAACACATGAAAAAGTGCTCAATATCCCTACCCATTAGGGAAATGCAAATCAAAACAACTCTGAGGTTTCACCTTACACAAGTAAGAAGGGCCAAGATCAATAAAACAAACAACAACAAATGCTGGCAAAGTTGCAGGGAAAAGGGAACACTCTTACATTGTTGGTGGAGCTGTAAATTGGTGCAACCACTGTGGAAATCAATATGGAGGTACCTCAAAAAACTAAAAATAGATCTACCATATGACCCAGCTTTAACACTATTGGGAATTTACCCAAAGGGTCATCATACCACAGAGTCACCTGTATCTCCATGTTCAATGCAGCGCTTTTCACAATAGCAAGGATATGGAATCAACCAAAGTGCCCTTCAACAGAAGAATGGATAAAAAAACTATGGTATATATACACAATGGAATACTACTTAGCAATCAAGAAAAATGAAATAAGGTCATTTGCAGCAAAATGGATAGAATTAGAGAAAATTATTTTGAGTGAACGAACACGAACTCAGAAAGAGAAACAACACATGTTCTCACTCATATGAGGGAGCTGATTCAAAATTACAAGAAGGAAAAATCCTATTCAAAGGTCGGATCATAATAAATCGGGGGGAGATAAGAATGATCTCATTTTAAATGGACTAGAAATCGCATGTAATTGTTCTAACAAGATAAAAACAAAGACCACTACAGGAAAAGTTTCTATCTCAAACAGAACTGGAACCCAAGGACATATAGAAAAAAACTACTAAGTAAAAGATAGGGAAGGCTTAGATGGGAAACTTAGATGGGAAGGGGGGGAGCATAGGGGAGGGTAAGGGGTAACCTATATGAATAATGTGTATCAAAATGCATATATGGAAATGTTACAATGAAAAGCATGTCAAAATGAAACACATTAAGATGTACATTAAAAATTTCTAAAAAAAAAAAAAAACAAAAAACCTTACCTCCCCCAAAATCAGCCTTCATAAAAACACAACATTTACATACAACACATACTCTAATATTCAGAAACCATCCACAAGAAGTCACCTCAGAGGATGTATTTACATTTGTGGCTCAAGTCTGCAAGGGGAAAAGTGGAAGCACAGTAAACTAAAAGAGATATCCTTAAATGGTTATATGCTATTTTCAACTGTCAAGGAATATCAAAATTTTACATAGCAAAAATAATGTCTGTTTAGTTGAGGTCTTAACTAGATAAAAAAATACTTTAATGGCAATGAACTACATAATACCTACATTAACAAACATCATTTTTGGTCTATGCGTCTCTATAAATTCAAATAATTTAGTATGATGCAAAGGGTAAGGCAATAACACTATTTTATTGACTCACATGTGTCAAATCAAACATTAAAATACAACAGTTAAACATTCCTTCAGTACAAATGTGCTTATTATGTGGTTTCTCTTCTTTGTAATTGAAATTTAAGATTTGTTTAAATTGCCAAAATCCCTTTTCATTGGGTTTTAGTTTGTTTTAAAAGGATCCAAAGTTCTTGATCTCATGTCAGAACAAAATAGGATTTTTATAATGAGAAAGAGAGAAAACAAAATGTCTGCAGAAAGTAAGTTACTTTTGTCTTAATTTTGACATTTCCTGAAAAATGTTCTTACAGAGCAGTCTTTTCAAAGCCTTTTAAAGAATGATAATAATATGTCTTTCCCATTACATAGTTCAGATCAAATTATATACCTAACAATTACAACCATGAAGTATTCATTTACATACCTTCTTTCAGTATTCAAACACATTTACTGTTGACTAAATCACTTAAGTGGAAGATTTAAATAGGGCACTATGTAACAAAATTCCATTTCTTCATATTTCAGTTGTTTTCCTATGTCCTTTATCAAATAACCCGTGCCTTTCTTCAGAATGCTTTTTTAAAAGTTTAGTATGCAAGTAATTCCCTTTAAAAAGTCTGTGAACAAAGACAGAAATGTTTACACTTTTTATTTCTTATGCTTGCAAAAAATATTTTTACTTTAAAGACTAAAAGCCCAATGTAAAGACAACTTGAAGTCTAGATTCCAAACAGATTTGAGTTTATATGTCCTAGAGTTAATAATTCTTAAACAAGGATGGCAAGTTTCCAAACCATGCACAGAGGTATAGTGAATTCGCCTGGGTCTTCAAAAGACAATTTAAGCTTTTGAAGGAAACAAAGTCATTTTAGATATACGTAGAATACTAGTTGATCCACCAGCTCAAAGTACTTTAGTTTCAAAAATTAGACAGTGTTAACACTGCTTTCTGTGCCATCATCTTTGTAAAACTGAGTCTATTCAATTCAAAAGAAGGAACAAATGGTCTTCCCAAAACCAATGTGGAATAGGAAATGAAAATAGAGACGTTCCAATTTGACTCCAAGGTTGAAGAAGTAGTGCAGTGCCTAAGAGGTTCATACATCCCATTAGAAAGAAATTTTGGCAACTTGAGAATGTAATAAAAATAAATTTCAAAGAAGAAATTTCAAAAATTCATATATCAAATAGCTACTAAGTTATTAGGACATAAATATTTAAATTGTTTGAACCTAACTATTAAATAAGTGGAGCTACAGTCATGATCACAAATGACCTTTCAGCCAAGGATGGACAAAATAAACAGTGGTACAATTATAATGGAGCTGAAAAATTCCTATCAACTAGTGATGGTGTAGCTATCAGTCATATAATTGTCATTGAAGCATTAGAGAGCAATGCAGTCCTCATGTGTTTCTAGTGATATCAGTATCAGCAAACCTACTGTGTTGCCAGTAGTATAAAAGCATAGCACATACAATCATATACACAACATAACACTGCCTAATGATTTTTATGTATTTACTATGCTATACTTTTTATCAGTATTTTCAGTCACCTGACTGCATGAAGAGGGCTTGTGGGTTGACTGACCAAAGTAAGTACATATTATGATAGTCACAAGATGATAAAAATATCTACTGATGAGCTTCTAAGAATGTACCACCATTTGAGCCCAATACATGACCATGTGATACTTCTTTTTTTTTTTTTTTTGAGTACTGGGGAGCTGAACCCACAGCCTTGTGCATACTTTGCAAGCTCTCTACCACTGAACTGCATTCTTAGTCTCTATTTTATATCTTGAGAAAGAGTCTCACTAAGTTACACAGGCTGCCTCTGGCCTCTAACCTGGGATCCTTTAGCTTCTGCCTCCTGAGTCACTGGGATTACAGGTATGTGACACTGCACCTGGCTGTATGTGGTATTTCTTTAGATCCAAGGACATGGGGGAGGGGGAACCATTACTGGCCCACTAAGGGTATGGTAAACTGAAAAAGTTTGGGAAACTTGGTATGGTATAAACTGAAATGACCCTGGGGCTATAATTAAACTCAGTGAAAAATTAACTCTCTACTTTAGTTTATATTATGATCAGATGACTGTCAGAGCTGTATGAGTGTGATAATAACCTATATGTGTCTGAAGTCTCACATTCTCAAAGAACATTCTCCACTCCCTCTCATCTTGCCTTAACTGAAGTCCACCTCTGGCCTAGAGTTCCGTTCTCATGCAGCTGTCGCCAGGAAAAAAAAAAAAAAATGTTCCTTGTCTTGAACAAAATCACCTTCCTTCTTTGGTACTTAGGAGAAACATCTAGTATTCTTACAATAAGGTCCAAAACTTCAACAAATTAGGAGTTTTTGGTAACAACATATATTCTACCAGTGGTAACAATATTATACAGAACTTTTCCAAAATATTTTCAGACCTATTAGTTCCCAACTATAGTGTTTCTTTATATACTCTGAAGGCACACTGAGCCAGTTTAACGCAATCTGGTTATAGCATTTCAAAGAGGGAACAGCTTTGAGTAAACAAAGTCTGGGATTTCAATTAAGAACAAGTAAATTGCAGTCAGATTCTGCTACCAGGTAACCTTAGGCAACTCCCTCAATCTCCTAAACCCCAGTCTCCTCAACATAAAAAGGTGATTTTTATTAACTACAGGCTTAGTGGTATTCAAATGAAATTATGCTCATTAAAGCCATTCATAAAATGTTATATAAACAACCAAATGTATACATCATTCTTTCAAATACTTACATAGGAGGCACTATATCAGCCAATGGAGGAATAGTAGTAAAACAGAAACACTCTCCTCTCTTTCTAGAACTTCAGATTAGAGTGGGGAAAATAAATATATTTAATAATTTCCAGTAAAATGAAGAAATTTTTCAAAGATATTAACATATAATCACAAAAAACCTGGAGACAATAGACTGAAAGATGACAGCTAAACATGAAAATATATAAAAAGCAGATGGACAATGGCTGATTTAGCAGAGCAAAGAACACTGACTTGAATTTACATGCCAACCAAAAAGGAGAGAAAAACATATAACAAAGATTTATATGAAAGGATTAGGAACTGAAGTATCAAAAGCAGGAAGAATGATGAAAAATCCATACATTCCTCAGTCAAGTAACTATCCTATCCCTACGGAAATGGTTTAATCTCTGAAAATACTAAACTATGGAGGTGCCTGACTCTGAGACACCTCTAATAGTCAAGAGTGGAAGCAAGGAACAAGCCCTACAGGAAACAAGTAGTGAAAGTCTATGCATAAAATAGCATTTCCAGTCCCCTTCTCCCATGTGGATATCAAACATTAAAATGAAAACAAGTATAAAAATCAGTAGTCTTACATTCAGATTTATCAGATTTACTGTATACAATAGGTATTTATAGTGTTTTCTGTCCACCAAAAAGCCCCATTTCACAAAAAAAAAAAAAAAAGATTTGCTGTATTCAAGTTTTATGTAGATAGAAAAAGAGAAAGGAAAATTTGCTCTGAGATTAGATGATCATCCTGTCAGGCATGCTTTACATAATGAATAAGGTAGTACACAAACAAAATGGTTATGTAGTTATTTTAATATATATTAGAAAAAATATAGTTAGTATACTGAACATGTAATTTCACAGATAATATTGGTTGGCCAAATCTAAGTTTAAAAAATAGCACATGAATATTGACCTAGGAACTTTGTAGAAATGGCAGCAGTATAAAAATGGGTGAGGTACACTGATGCACAATTACTAAACTGAGTAGTAAAGTTAAGGTCAGATACACTAAATTTCCTACAAACTTTAATAATCTCGTCAAATGTATGTCTAGAAACATTTTTCAATAGGCATACTTTTATTGTTGTTAGGTCTGACTCATAGTAACCCTCATAGAATTTTCAATGGCTGATTATTTCGGGATTGCTTTGGGAATGGATTGCCAGGTCCTTCTCCTGTTTTGGTGGTGCTAGGGATTGAACCCAGGGCCTTAGAGAGTGCAGAGGAGCACGCTACCAACTGAGCCAAACTTCACTCCCTGAAATGTTTGGATTTGTATTGACACAACATAGGCTGACTCTAAACACTCTTTCTCAGGTACATTCTTACAAGGACAGGAGTTAACATTTGGTAAAATTTATTCTTTGAGCTGCAGTAATTTGAAATCCTAAAAATGGTGTAACAGACTAGATGAAGAAATAAGCACTTAGATAAGACAGAAAAGAGAAGAACAACCAGTTGTATTGACAGAAACTACCATTTAACAAGCTTTTACTAGTTCTAGGCACTAAACTGGAGCTGGGGTTTAGCTTAATTGGTAGAGCGTCGCTCTGCAGTCTCTGAGGGCCTGGGTTCAATTCCCAGCACCAAAAAAGTGGGAGAAGGATGTGGCAATCCACTCTCAAGGCAATCCTGAAACAATCAGCCATTGAAAACCTTATAAGGGTCACTATGAGTCAGACAGGACTCCAGGGCACCTAAAAACAACAGGCACTAAGTTAGACAAGCAAAAGAGGGAGTCTTTATGCAATCCCCCTTTTATGGCTTAAAAATCTAAGTCTTCCCAGCATGATGGCATATGCCTATAATCCTAGTGACTCAGGAGGCAGAGGCCTAAGGATTGCAAGTTCAAGGTCAGGGGCAGATTGTGTAATTTAGCAAGACCCTGTCTCAAGATCGAAAAATAAGAAAGAGGCAGTGTGTGTGAGGCCCTATGATCAGCCCACTAGTACCAAAAAATAAAAAAATAAAAAAATAAAATCTAAGTCTCAGACATAAGGCCATTTATGCATGGTCCCAGTTATAGGGAAGAAAAATCTGAAAGGGAAAAAAATCTTTAAAACTAACAATCACAATTAAATTACAAATATGGTCTTCTAACATTTCTAACATCAAAATTCTTATTACATCCTTAAAGTAAATAAAATAACTAAAGACTAGTAAGTAAACAAATGGCCAATAGTTAGATTTGCTGTATTTGGCATTCCAAGATATTGTGCTGGGGGCGGGGGATGAATCTTGAATTTAGTAGAACAGATTCATGATGTTCATCTTATTGTAGCTGAGGACTGCATATTGCTGGCTCTGTCAATAAAGAGTCACAGCAAAAAGACTGCCTAAAACTTTTTAAGTGACCACAGATCCACTTTCCTTTTGTTGTTTTTATTTATTTGTAGTACTAGGGATTGAACCCAGGGGCCTCAAGGATGCTAATTAGCACTTTACCCTTGAGCTATGTATCCCTTGTTGGACAGTTCCACTTTTCAATTAAACAAAGTCAGATGTTATTGAGCAATCCAACAACAAAAACAGCTACACACACACACACACACACACACACACACACACACACACACAGAGCTATACACTTTACACTTCTATGTGTGTCCTTAGAAGGTCCAAAGATGTTTAGCAACTCAAGTTTTCAGAAATCTTCCTACACTTGTATTATCATAAAAAGTAGCACCTTTGTGAAACTGAAGGGAGATCCTGCTATTCATGCTCTTAAAATGCAGCTTTAATTTCCCTGACAACTAAAAGCTATAATAATGTCACTTGGAAAACAGAAGGCTGAGTGAGCATCTGAGGGTAAACGGGAATGTTTTCACAGGCGCGGCTGGTAAATACCACTGGCTCTAGCTGAACATTCTTAACTGGAAGCCAATCACAATTTAACTTTAAAAATCTCCTTGTTACATAGAGCAATGGGAGCCCACACTGTCCCAATTATTCCTTCAAATAAAACTCAAGGGTTTAACTAATACTTTAAACATTATCAACACCCATTACTTTTCATTGTGTTTCTAGCTGGGTCCGTACCAAGAGCTTAGATTTAACTGAACTAATAATCAACAGGCTCCAGAAGTTAGTATTCTGGTTTAGGTACTACAAAAGGCAGACTTTTATACTGGATTCATTCATTTTAATTATGCAAACATTCAATTTGTAAGTTATAATACAAGTGCTCTAAGGGAAGGATAACAGCTTGTGAGGCCCAATACAAAACTTTAATGCCTAACTAATTGTTCATTGCTTTATACACAGCACAGTGGTGAGAATAAGGCCAGTATAATGAGAAGAGCAATTCTATATAATACATCCTATAACAATCCTATAACATCCTGTGTAGTACTCCTACTGCAATCAGTAAATCTACTTGGATAGATTTACCTAACAACCTGGATAATAAAAAACTATGTACTTGGGAAATGCATTAAGCATAATATTACATTTCTAAAATTCCAAATATTTTTTCCTCACACTTGAAAGAACAGGAAATATCAATAAGCAATAAAGAAAAATACAAACACTGAATAAGTATAAATGTGTATAATCTCAAAGAAAAGCAAATTAGGACTGAATACAAGAAAGAAAACTGGTTAAAGAAATTATGGTAATTTGCATTTGAAGTTTTCCTTAAAAATCTGAATCCTACATCCCAGATCTTAGTCTTCCATGTCTCAGCTCAATGACTTCAAATATAGCTGCCTCATCAAGTATTTCAGTTTAGATCAGGCCAGAGGATTAGGCTATTCTCACATTCAGGCTGGGCCAGCAAAATAAAACCTCAAGGGACAATGGGAAAATCAAAGAAGAAAGGAATTACAAAGCTTAAATTCCTTGCTCACTCCCACAGTGGCACTAGAAATACTGACATAATCAGTATTTAAAATCTGTGGTATAAAAAGGAAAGAAAAGGAAGCAACTCATTGTCTACCAACCTACTGACTGATAAATGGATAAACTGTTATATATACACAATAGAATATTATACAGCTTTACTAAAGAAAGAAATTATGGCACATGCTACAACATGAATAAACCTTCCATGACATTATGCTAAATGAAATGAGCCAGTCATGAAAGGACAAAATAGTTTATGATTCTGTTTCTATGAAGTACCTAGAGTAATCAAATTCAAAGAGACAGAAAGTAGAATGGTGGTTACCAGAGGGTCATGCCAGGGAGTGAGAGAAACTAGAGAGTTTTATTATTTAATGAACATAGAGTTGCAGTCTGAAAAGTTGAAAAAGTTCTGGAGATAGATGGTTCTGAGAGCTGTAAAACAATGTAAATGTACTTAATGTCACCAACTTTATCTTAAAATGGTAAATTTTATATTATGTACATTTTACATTAATTACAAATAATGAAGTGTACAACTGAAAAGACCCTGAAAGAGTTTCAACAGCATTAGTAGAATTTAAATATTTAAATCATTAAGTAATACATTGGCTAAATATACCTTGCAATACCAACTACAACCTGATGGATGTGAGAAATTGAGCTGATTAAAGAAAGGCTTTAAATATAAGTTACTTTAAAGCTTTTTATATGAATAAACTTCAGATTTGTGATTCTGAAGAGAATATATCTTTTCAAAAGATCTTTGGAAAGAGTTCAATCACAAAGTAAGATAAAAACATGGTATATGATGCACTCACCTTCATTTTTCAACCTCTGTATTAACCTGTTCCTGAATTGTATTTACAAGGAATGCATATTCTGCAACAAATCTTATCATCAATCAGCATGTGAAAACCTTTGGCAGGGATACTGTGCATTCCTCGGAGGATTTAAATTAGTTTGTGAGGGACTGAAACCTGGCTTATAAGCAAAGTACTGGATTTAGGATATGACAAAGAACAACTTCAACTGTTCTATCACAAGTTTTCATATTTATGCTCTCTACCATCAGTAAAGGAACAAAATAATACAGAATTTGAATTAAAAATATTAGTTTACTACACATTTATTGTGTTAGCTTTGTCTCCCACAATACAGTATTTGAAATCACATTTCTACCTTTAGAGAGAGAATCTTAGTTAAATATTCCAACTGCAGAAAATCCCATTTCAATTCATTTAAAAATGCTTAACTAATCTATAATCTACTTTTGAGGAATATAAATTCTCTACTAGAAAGCAGAACCATTTTCTTTATATAATTGATGCAATTTCAACCTCCTTAAGATTTTTCACTTGAGTATTTTATGTGCTTATATTTTAAAAAATCCACTCCCTCATGATATTTTTGCTTTAAATTCTTGTTTTGTTTTCTTTTTCAGTTAGTTTGACAAATTAACAGGAATTCAGTTAATCCTGCAACTTTTAGTTTAGGCCTAATGCCTAAACTAAAGCAATCTTTATAGTGCGGTAAATCACAGAAAAATCAAAGACCACTGGAAGTACTATCTGAATATGAAATCTTCCTAATAATTGCCATATTGTCAGATCAGCTTCATTTTAATTTATGTAGTGAGACATGTTCAAACAGCTGTGGCAAAGCTGAGTGAGCAAGATGAAAAGACTAACAAAAATGAACTAATAGTCCTTAAAAGGACAGGTGAAAACCAAAAGATTCTCATGAAAAGTATTCCAGTTCTATGACTCAGGGTAACAGCATTCTCACTGACATAATAATAATAATTATAGTTGTTGTTGTTAGGTGCCTTCAAGTCCTATCTGATTCATAGCCACTCATAGCATTTTCAATGGCTGATTGTTTTGGGATTGTTTCAGGTGTGGATTGCCATGTCCTCCCATTTTTGCGGTGCTGGGGATTGAACCCAGGTCCTCAGAGAGTGCAAAGCATCACTCTACCAATTGAGCTAAACCCCGGCCCAGTAATTATAACAACAGATGAAAATCTAACCACAATGTTAGCACTTATCATCCAACAAACAAATATGTTTGGTTAAATATGATTGAATTTCACTTTTAAACCAGGCACAGTAGAGCACACCTGTAATCCCAGTGACTCAGGAGATGGAGGCAGAAGGATTGTGAGTTCAAGGCCAGATGCAACCTGTATAATTTAGCAAGATTCTGATTAAAATTAAAAAAAAAAAAAAAAAGAATAGGCTGGAGGTGCAGCCCTGTGGTACAGCACTTACAAAGCACAGATGAGGCCCTAGGTTCAATCCCTTAGTACCGCAAAATAAATAAATAAATTTTATCCTAAGTACAAATACTATTCTGCAAAAGGATAAGCCAAAGGGAGAGCAGCCATGGGCTAGTCAATCCATTGGTTATAATGTGACCAAAAATAACACTAATAAAGCAAAACGTGATCATTTTTGTTTTACAAAAGGGATGTGCTTCTATGAAAAAAGCGTTGCATCAATTCTAAGATAATGAATCAAAAGACAGCTCCTTTGTTCCCTGTACAAAAGCAAGGTGTTACTTGTTCCTATAAATCAAGTGAACAAAGCTCCAGCAGAATTGGCTTCTCTTCTGTATAAGGAAAGCTGCTCAAAAAACTATTTCTGGTAGTGCTTTAGCACCCCATGGGAGGGATAGGTACTCCTTGGAGGATGGTCAACATCTAAATGTCCTTCATTCTGTTCAGTAACATTCTTTCAACTTGTTAAAGTGTATGGTATTGCTGATGTTCTCAGAGGGAAAAGTTAAGGCAGAGGTACAAATTTTTTTTTTTTATTAACGTCATGTACCATCTGTATTAGTATTCCAATGTACTGCCTGAAGGTTGGTTTAAAAATGCACTTGGGAGTATGAGGCAAGAGAATCGTTACTGTGAGGCCAGCCTGGGCTACACAGCAAGACCTTGTATCCAAAAATAACCCCAAAACAACATCATCAGATCTATAAACACATCCCAGTTTCTTTAAACATTTTAAATCTGCATCAACAAGTCCCTGAGATACGAATGTAAAGTCTTCACACCTGCCAACCTGACATCCCCTATTGGCCCAAGGCCTAATTACATATCCCCACTCTAAACATTTAAGCTTTTAAAATGGATATGTGAAAGCAGGTCAAAATCTGAATACAAACTAATACACTGTCAAATTCCAGACTAAATTGACAGAAGATGTGAACTAAAGCGTAAGTCCTTAATTGTAGCTCTCCTTAGAATCTTCAAGAGAACTTTACAACCATGTTGGTTGCCCAAGAATTAGTATCAGCTCTCTTGATGTTATTACGTGCCATTCAGTTGGGTCCAACTCATAGCGACCCTATATATAACAAAACGGAACACTACCCAGCACTGTGCTATGCCCAGCACTATAATCAGTGCTTCTCTGCTATTCATAGGGTTTTTGATGGCTGATTATTTTGACAGTTGGTTGCCACGTCATTCTCCCAAACCTACAGCCCACAGTATTCCTAGATGGTCTCCCATTCAACTACTAACCAGGCCCGACCCTGCTTAGCTTCCAACATCTGAGGAGATTGGATGCTTAAGTGATTTTAACATGTAGCTAAAAAGGATGATCAAAAAACTAGAGCATGGCTTCTCAAACTTTAAAACAGTCATGTATCACTTGTGGATCTGCTAAAAATGCTGACTGTAATTACGTCTGTACTGAGCCCTTGTTGTTGTTGTTAGGTGCCATCAAGTTGGTATCCAACTCATAGCGACCCTCATAGGGTTTTCAATGGCTGACTGTTTTGGGATTGCCTTGGGAGTGGACTGCCAGGCCCTTCTCTCATTTTTGCAGTGCTGGGAATTGAACCCAGGACCTCAGAGACTGCAGTGCGGCGCTCTACCAACTGAGCTAAATCCCAGCCTGTGTACTGAGCCCTAAGCAACTGCATTTCTAACAGTATCAGGAAAATGAGTTGCTCAGCCTCAACTCTTACAGGCCAAGAACTCAGGAACAGATAGTCAAAAACAAACATTTCAAGTTTTTGTACTCAATCTTTCACCATAGTCAAGTGTGGGATGGTCTCCAGTTCAGAACATTCACATACCTGTCAGATAATTTTACACAAAGTCAATACCAAAATTAACAAAACACATAAAATTCTTACCTTCATGAAGCATATAATCTAACATGTAGAAGAGAAAAATAAGGAACTAAAATAGAAAACTGATAGAGGGTACTGAACCCAGATCAATCAAGGAAAATTTCTGAAGTGGCATCTAAAAGAGAGATAACCACGTTTGGGATGGAATTCCTCCAGGAAAAGGCAGTACATCTTAAGATCTAAAGGTGACAGAAAGCATATCACATTTCAGGTACCCAGTCTTCACTATCTCTACAGTTAAGAATGTAAAAGAGCATCTGAGAGATGAAACTGAAAGAGCAGAATGAGAAAAGGCCAAAACATGAAGAATCTTATAAACCAACTTAAGTATTCTAGACTTCTAAAGGCAATAGGAAAATTTCAAAAATAGATCTGTGTCTTGAAAGCTAGTTCTAACAGCAAGATGAAGAACAAATTGGAGCCAAATAAATGAATTAGGGGCTACTACAGTGATCCTAGTGAGTAACAAAGTGACAATGATGGTTTCAACCAGTGCAGTACTACTTTTTTTTTTTTTACTTTTTTGAGACAGGGTCTCACTAAATTACAAAGACTGCCTCTGGCCTCGAACTTGCGATCCTCCTGCCTCCTCCTCCCAAGCCACTGGGATTGCAGGCATGCGCCTCTGCACCCGGCCAGTGTAGTACTTCTAAGGATAGGAAAGTAGATTACTTTCCAGAAAGTATTTAGAAGGTAAAATATTCATGACAATATACAGTGAATATGCTGTAATATAACATGGTGAAGGGGCAAGGAATAAGCAAGGTACTTGTGACAATCCAGAACATTCATGTCAATGACTTAGAAAAAAGTAGGTAATAGTAGTACTACTTATGGTACTACTTACAAGTAAGGGAACACATGAACAAGAAATTTATGCAGGAAAAAAAATTTATGAATTTTTGTTGTTCTTAGGTGCCATCAAGTCCAACTCATAGCAACCCTACGTACAGCAGACTGAAATACTTCCCAATTCTGTGCCAGGCACACAATCTTATGAATCTATGAATTTTTAGGGAGGATAAAAGCCCAGAAACATTGAATAGGTACACTGGCATCCAGGTCTCAAACTCAGGAGGATAGTATGGGTTGGAAATGTAGATTAATAAATTCAGTAAGGACAACCACTTCTAGCCAAAATGGAATAAGGCCCAGATTTGACATCCTGTCTGGAATAACAACAAGACCTAGATCAAATATATGAAATAATAGTTTTCAACCACCCAACATAAGGCAGCATATGTTAAAGACCCATGAAAGACAAACACCAAAGAGGACGAACTTCTAAATCACTGCAATTTACAGAATGGGGGAAAACCTGGGGAGAGGCCAACAATCTCCCTGAATTGAAGAAATGGAAGTTGTTGTTGTTGTTAGGTGCCATCAAGTCATGTCCGACTCATAGCGACCCTCATAGGGTTTTCAATGGCAGATTGTTTCAGGATTGCCTTGGGAGTGGGTTGCCACATCCTTCTCCTATGAAATGGAAGTAGAACCCATGAAAGGCAAGGAAGGTGCCTGAGTGTAGGCCAAAATTTTGAAGGATAGAGAACACTCCAGAGGTCTCTACCTAGATTTAACCTAACTACTGACCAATACACTCAAATGAGAACATACTCCAAGGATGAGAAGAAAACCATCTACAAGGAGTTTCTAAAGGAGAAAAAATGAAAGAACAATCTACAACGTTAAACCATAAGATAAGGCCAAAGTACAAAATGGAGAAAGATTATGAGGGAGACATCATGGTCGCAACAGAAAGAGCACAACGCAAACAATTCTCAACCTTTACCACATAATTTTGTGTCATTTTACCTAGAAAGAAGACTAAGAAACCTCTAGGACTCCGTGTATGCGCACTGGCACTCACACAGGAACACTCAATACAGATTAAACCCAGGGTCTTCAGCATGCTAATCTAGGGCTCTACCACTAGGATCTATCTCCAAGCCTTGAAGAGGAATTTTTACTTCAGACTTGACAGTTAAGAAAAATGATGTATCCCAGATGCCAAAAGATTCATGATTCTAGTGTTGGTACCCTCCTAACTATTATACTATATTCAACATAAACAATAATTAATTGCCCTTGGGTCTTTAAAAAATTAAATCAGAATTAAATTATTAAAGCATATGCTCATTTTAAACACAAGGACAGGTTCAACTTGTAGATCTATCCTCCCATCTAACTTTAATAGGAAATTAAATACTTGAAATTCTTCCAGTTTTTCTTTTTAAATGAGTCATAGTTATTTGTTCCTCCTACCACATAACCAGAGAAACATTTTTTGCCTCATGTTAGAATAAAGACATATGTTTACACACAGATGCACATCATCAGTACACATAAGAATTTAATTTAATAAATTAAATTTAGTGAGAATCTTCAAAACAAATAGATGTGCATTAACACTAAAATTTTTAAAGTATAGACTAATCATCCCTCAAATATAAAAAATAGCTATATTTATTTTTAGTGTTTTTAATCTTTTCACTTAGCATACAAATTAATGAGTTTCATTAATCACATTTCCATACGTGCACATCATTATACACTGCTCACACTCACTCTCCCCATTACCCTCATACATCCTTCCTCTGCACTTCCTTCTGGTCCCTTTCTACCCAACTGTCCCCCTTCTGCAAGCATGTATGTTTTCTCTCTAAACTGGATTCTGGCCAGAAGCAGTGGCTCAGGCCTATAATCCTAGTGACTCAGGAGGTAGAGGCAGGAGG
The DNA here is from genome assembly GCA_007922755.1 of Pedetes capensis. Lineage (NCBI taxonomy): Eukaryota > Metazoa > Chordata > Mammalia > Rodentia > Pedetidae > Pedetes > Pedetes capensis. The sequence goes on along the minus strand of VMDO01002685.1, from coordinate 145,969 downwards.
ATCCCAATTTCCAGGGCAGAGGCACCCTGTGTGACTTAGGGAGACTTTGTCTCAAGATAAAATATAAAAAATGGACGGTAGTATAGCCCAGAGGTAAAGTACTTCCAAAGTATGTGTGACGCCCTGTGTTCAACTTCTAAGTACCACCAAAAAAAACCAAACAAACAAACAAACAAACCACAAGATTCTGCATATGAGAAAAAACGTGGTATTTGTCTATATTCCCCACACCCAATATCCTTTCGTTGCCCCTCCCCCTCCCTTTAGTCTCCTTTCTCATTCCAAATAGTTGCACTTTACTTTCATCACACACACACACACTAGAGTCCACATATGAGAGAAAACTTGAGATATTTGTCTTTCTGTGACTTATCTGGTTTAAAATGATGCTCTAATTCCACCCATTTTCCTGCAAATAACATAATTTTGCTCTTCTTTATGGCTAAAACTCCATTGTGTATGTATATACGTGTGTATCACATTTTTCTTTATCTAAATACAGCTATATTTATTTTTGTTTATATCTTCAATTTACTAAATATTCTAAAATGAAAAAAATATATAATAGATTCTATCAAGTCTCTTGACTTTTAGCATTCCTTTAAAAATATTCTAACCTCAAGCAAAAAACAAAAATGTTTGTAACATATTATGGGCTGGGGTTTAGCTCAGTTGGTAGAGTGTTGCTCTGCACTCTCTATGACCCCTGGGTTCACTCCCCAGCACCTCAAAAACGAGAGACGGACGTGGAAACCCACTCCTGCAACAATCAGCCATTGATAACCATATGCATAGCAGAGAAGCACTGGCACAGTGCCAGGCATGGCACAGTGTCAGGGAGTGTTTCATTCTGTTGTACATAGGTTCACTGTGAGTTGGACCCGACTGGAAAGCACCTCTCAACATATTATAGCAGGAGTATTTTAGACTAGTTAAAAGTACATGTAGAGGGCTGAATATAATCATGTCTGTTCACAAACATGGACTGGCTTTATTTGTTCATATCATTAAAAACGTTGCCTCTTCTGACTCATGTCAATAGGCTAATTTCCATTTGTACGTAAGCCACTAATCCTTGTATTTTCCAAACCAACCAATTCCTAAGTAAGACTAAAGTGTTAATAAAAATTTTCACAGTAAACCCCATTTGGCAACAATGCACATTTTTATCTGCAACCACTCAGAATATTTATTGCATTCTTATGCAACTAAAGGGAAAAATAAATTGTAGAAGCTTGCAAGTTCACATTAATTAAAAATTCTACAATAATAAAAACAAATCATTAATCAAGTTTTTAAAATTTATTTTGTAATATTTAGAACAGATTTTGTCTGTGGCCCATCCTGTTTACATTTTTTTTTCTTTTCTGACATTTAATGGAAAGAAATATTTGTGTTTAAGACTACATACTCTGAGAAAGTAGTTTTACAAATTGTCCAAAAGAAGAGACTAAAGAGGCAGAGTAGGAAATCTAAATATAAAAAAGGACTTAATTGTTTTAATCATCTATTTTATTAGACAAGACTTCAAAAAACAATAATGAAATATGACTATATATATATATTTAGTGCTAGACCCCACATTAATAGTTTGGGAGATATAGAAATCATTATAACCCACTAAGTGAATATACCCAGACACTCTGGGAGCTGGGCAATCATCTACAGTGACGTGGTCTAAACTCACAGACAAATTTACCCCAGTCAAGAGAAGCCAGGGAAAATGAAAAGAAGGAAACAGGACACGGCACCCATCAAAAGTGTTTTTACCTTGAGTAAACCTCATAGGGACACTGAGACAAATCTGGTCCTTTCATGATCAACTGAAAATATTATGAGGCACAGAATGAAAGAAATTACTAAATTCCACACAAAAATTCAAAATGACAGAAATAACAACAAGTGGCGGATTCACAAGGTTGTACCCAGAGAAGGAAAATAGAGAAAGAAAGAACAATGAAAGCAATCAGAGCTTAAAAATCACTCCCTGGGGATAAGCTTCGTATGTACACCACAACCATCACCATGAGCAGCACCTCCTCCTCAGGAGACAAGAATAATTTCCCTATGTTACATACTTTCTTAATAACTTTTACCAGAAGTTAAGTTTCAACATGCATCAACACTTCCTGGAGAGTTTGTTAATACAGTAGTTTTGGAGTAAGCTAGATAATTTGCAGTTCTAACAAGTTCCTAGGTGATGATATGGTTAGATCCAAAAGCACACTACGAAACAATGCTCTGTACTTATCCTTCTGTAACACTCATCCAACTTGTAGCCACTGATTTAATCTGTCTTCTCATAGTGAGAAACTATTAAATCCATCATTGTACTGATTGTAGCACACTGCCTGGCATATCATAACATCAAAAAAAAATTATTTACTAAATAAAAACCATTGCAAAACAAATGGAAGATATATCGAGAACAGAAGCAAAGGGAAAGAGTACTAAAAAGAGAAATAAAGATACAGAAACACAGAAAAAGAAGAGACAATATGAATTAAGGAGTGATTACAGTGAGAGCTGCTCAGATCTTCCTGAGACTGGCAGTAACTGGACACTAATTTCATAGCGAGGTCACAAATCAGAGAAAACCTATGTGACAAAAAAGCAGAAAAAAGTTTTATAAGTTTAAGAAGAAAAATGAGTGAAGATTTTTATATCATTGAAAAGACATTTCACAATACAAGGTACAGTGAATTAAAGTCAAGCACAGTAGAGATTTGTTATGGACTTAACTAACTGTAGCTATCTAAGATAGGAATCATCACTGCTAACATTCACTAAGTATCTATGAGTCAGACTGCATTAAACAGTTACATTTTAACCAACCCTCCAAGATAACAGTGCTCTACATTTTACAGATAAGTAATCTAGGCTTTAGGTGATCAAACCATTTGTCTTGTCAGAATGACCAAAACTTGAATCTCAGTTTTTCTGCCTCATCTCTGAGAATGGCTTTGGGCCAGATGATTTACCCTTTTCACTTCTTGTTGTTGTTAGGTGCTGTGGAGTCTGTATCAGACTCATAGCAACCCTCATAGGGTTTTCAATGGCTGACCATTTGGGGATTGCCTTGGGAATGGATTGCCAGGTCCTTCCCCCATTTTTGTGGTACTGGGAATTGAACTTGGGTCCTCAGAGACTGCAGTGCAGCACTCTACCAACTGAGCTAAATCCCAGCCCTTTTCACTTCTTATTTAACTGTTATTCTTTCTATTACATATGTTAGGATGGCTTTGTGTTTAGTTTTAACCTATTATTTAATGAGTACCTTGTGTGCAAAATGACATAATTGTTCACAGTATCAGAATGTAAGTTCAATGAACACTTTAGTGTATGGGTATGAATAACAGATACAACAATTTCTTCATTTATGAAACAGGATTAGTAATAATACAAACCACAAAAGGCTTAGAAGAACATAGGTTTATTATTAGACACTCTTCTAAGCCTATGTGTTGATACATGCATCAATATTAAGAATGGTCACAACAACAATAGGTAAATATTAGCCCGACTTTACAAGTGAGGAAATCGAAGTTGGAAGAGATTAGGACCTGGGATGTAAAAATTCATTGTATTTATTTAAGTATTTGGTGAATTTGGTTGTTTCATCTTTGTTCAAAATACTGATAAAAAATTTGTCTTTAAAAGTTGCAATTTAGCAACTAAAGTATTGGGTATTCTCTTACATACAAGAAGAGTTTTGTATGTATGATAGAACTTAGGGTACAGGTTGCAAGGAGATAGTATATTACAGAATTAACCTTCAAATAACATTGGTCAGAGAGGTAATTTAAGGAGAAAAAAGCAAGCATGCAAGCAGGGGGCAACATTATATTCTTATAGGTATGTCCAGAACTCATAAAGTAGGCCCTTAAGACATACTTGACCTGACAGATTTCTACTTTCCCATAAACTGTCTTTCTTATTTTAAGGTACATATAACCTTCCTGGAAATATACCGAAACATCCTGGATTGCAAAGACACAGTACATTTGTGACATATTACTAGAAAACTTAAAGTATTCAAAGATTGGGCAGACAGAACAGGAGACTTAAAAGAACTAGACAATGATAGTACAAATTGAGCCCCTTAAAATATAGAACTACCAGAAGTGATTGGACAAAACGTTGAGAAGCACTGGTTTCTATAATAAACCTGCTAGTAGCACAACACTAAATCTTTTTCTAAATTTACCAAAAATGAGATTGATATCAAATTATAAAATGTACATTTTATTTAAGCTGTCGATTGATGTACATAAATTAGTATTAATGACTGCTTTGTCCTTTTTTTTTTGGAAGAACTATGGCATGCCTTTTTGAGGACAGGGCTCTTGAAACAAATAGTTATTTTTCCCTCCGAATAAAAACTTCTTCTTCTTCTTCTTTTTTTTTTTTTTGGTCTTACTGGGGGGCTGAACCTGGACGAGGGGCACACTTTGCAAGCACTCTGCCATTGAGCTGCATTCCAGGCACTTCTTTATTTTTTAAATTGAGACAGGATCTTGCTAAGTTACCCACCCTGCCCCTGATCTCTAACCTGTGATCTTCCTGCCTCTGCCTCCCAAGTTGCTGGGATTACAGGCATATACCACTGGGCCTGACTAAAACTCACTTTCATAACTAATATTTACGGAAGAGTCTCTATCACTCTATCTTTACCTACATAAATTGATTCTGCCAAGCAATTTAAAGATAACAGATTTTTGTTAATCTTCTTATAACATTACATTTTTCACCATCTAGTTTACCTTTTTCCATCTAGTCAAAGGTTTTCCATCCACTAATAAATGCCTAAGTATTAAAAGTTAAATGTTTCTATTGTGACTTTCATTACATGTAATATTAAATGTTCTGGTAGCCACAATAAGTTTAAAAAAACAAAATTACTTTTAATAATGTATTTCATTTAACCCAATACATCAAAAATATTTCAACCTATAATTTTATATAATACTGAGACATTTAATACTTTAATATTTTAATAATTTAAAATTTTTTTTCAGTGAAAGTTCTAAAAATCCATCTCAAGACTTTTCACATTTCAAGTGCTCAAAAGCCACATGTGCTACTGGCTAAGAAACCAGACAAGGGAATATAGACAAAAGTTTCAGTGAATTGAAGGCTATAAATTCCTGACATTCATGCCTATGTAATCTGTTAAAGCGATTAAAAGAGGTCTTTATTCACCTCCCCTTTTACTGTGCAGAGTAAAACTGTGAAGCTTTTTACAAAAAGATATAATTCAAAATAACAAATACAGAAAGCCTAAACCTCTACACTAGCAAACAGATACCAGAAAAGATCATCTGGTAAAAGTGAAAGGTGATTAATGGAATATCTACTCTGTCTTAACATTCTCCCATTTAAAAACATGAATACTTGTATCAACCAGTAATTCCTGAACATGGCCGAATTCTAACATGCCAAACTGACTTTGGAATTAGGAAACTGCTAGAACCTTTTTGCAGGTACCATGTTCTGGTCATAAATTTAGATGACTTTCTCTTTGCCAATACCACCCACCCCTTCCACACTACTGCCACCTCCTCTGGCCAGCCTTAGAATGGAACAAAGTTCTGCCTTCAAGGCAGACACACAGAACTTTGCTTTATAAACTTTGGTTTTCCTTTCTTAGCAACTTCTCAAATCCTTTAATGTATCTGTGTGAATTCTAGACTTTTAAGACAGTGATACACAGCACTTTCCAAATTTAACTAGCTCAATAACTCAACCAACCCCAGGTACATCCATTCATTGCTTCCATTAGTTAAACATGGTCAACCCTCAGATCCTACCTCTTTTATAGCTAAGCTTCCTCCCTAGGAGATTTGCCTATTATCATATAGTTTAAAGAGCATACATAATTAGTTCTCAAAGTGTGATCCCCAGAGTATCAGCATCATCTGGAACATGGCAGAAATGCAAACTCTGAAGACAACAACCCAGGTTTATTCAATCAGAAATCATTTGGGTGAAGGTCAACATGTATAACAGCTTTCTAAATGATGCTGATACACTGGGGTTATGCCGAAAATCATCTGGTCTTCTATCATTTGTGTCTAATGCATCAAACCTGTTCTGGAGGTGGTCTCTGAACTCAGGTGGAATATACTCAAGGTCATACATTGGCTCTTATGGACTTGTTCTAATTTTCTTCAGTTTCAGTTTGAACCTGCATATGAGCAGCTGATGGTCTGATTCACAGTCAGCATCTGATCTTGTTCTGACATTTGATACTGAACTTTACCACTGTTTCTTTCCACAATTGTAATCCGTTTGGTTCCTGTATGTTCCATCTGGTGAATTCCATGTGTATAGTCACCATTTATGTTGGTGAAAACATGTATTTGCAACAGAAAGGTTATTGGCCTGACAAAATTCTATCATGCAATCCCCAGCATTTTTTCTGTCACCAATACCATATTTTCCAACTAGTGAGCCTTCCTTTTTGTTTCCAACTTTTGCATACCAGTCATCAGTAATTATCAGTACATCCTAATTACATGTTTGATCTATTTCAGATTGCAGAAGCTAGTAAAAATCTTCCCTTTCTTCATTTGTAGCCTTAGTGGTGGGTGCATAAATGTGAATAATAGTCATATTAACTGGCCTTCCTTGTAGCCATATGGCTACAAGGCTACAAGGCTATCACTGGCAGCATTGTACTTCAGGACAGATCTTGACATGTCATTTTTGATGATGAATGCAACCCTATTTCTCTTTAATCTGTCATTCCTGGTATAGTAGACCATATGATTTATCTGATTCAAAATGGTCCATGGTGGTCCATTTTAGCTCACTAATGCCTGGAATGTCAATGGTGATGCACTCCACATCCCTTTTGACAATTCTAAATCTTCCTAGATTTATACTATGTGCATTCCATGTTCCAATTATTAATAGATGTTTACCACTGTTCCTCCTCATTTTGAGTCTCGCCACATCACCAAATGGAGGTCCCAGGGCTTTACTCCATTCCCATTATTAAGGTAGACTCTACTTGGAGAAGGCAACTCTTCCCCAGTTGTCTTTTGAGTGCCTTCCAACCTGGGGGCTCATTTTCTAGCACTGTATCTGACAGTGTTTCTCTGCTATTTATGATGTATTCATAGGCTAATAGTTTCAGTGGAGGGTTAGCCATTTCCTTCTCCCTTATCCTTGTTAGTCTGGAAGCACAGCTGAAATCTGTCCACCATTGGTGACCCTGCTGGTATCTGTAATACCAGTGGCATAGCTTTAAGCCACAGCAACCCACAACCCCCTATAGTACAGCAAACTGACAGATATGTGGGGCATCTGCCAACATAAGAGTTGCCAAATAAGTAGTAGCTACTTTCATCTATGCCTGCAGCTGTACCACTGTGGTGTCTTGTTCTGCTAGATCTCAGAAGCTAAGCAGGGTCGGACCTATTTAGTAATTGGAAGAGAGACTGCTTGGGAACACCAGGGGCTGTAGGCTTGGGAGAAGGACCCAGCTACCTACTCTGAAAAAACAATTACCCATTAAAAACCCTATGAATAGCAGAGAAGCACAACAGTAGTGTTTCGCTTGTTGTACGTAGGGTTACTATGAATTGATGTCCCCTAACAACAACAATAATATTTATTAATGGGCTGGAGTTTAGCTCAGTTCATAGAGGGCTGCTCTGCCACTCTCTGAGAACCCAGGTTTGATCCTCAACACCGCAAAGAAAAGGGGAGGGGGGTGGCAATCCACTCTTGAAGCCATCCCAAAATCAATCAGCCATTGAAAACTTGATGACAGTCACTAGGAGTCCCAAACAGACTAGCACCTAGTCTATTTATAATGACAGCATGAAAACATTGTTTCATTTTCATTATTTCCTTCTGATTAACATTTTGTAAATAGCTTTTTCTGGTGCTTCCTTTTATCATCTTCATACTCCAAGCACCAAGAGCTTCATAACCTTAAGAAATGTTAGAAAAAGTAAGATTTTTAAAAATAAAAAGTCAAGAAAAATAAACCTAACATAGAGGAAACAACTGATAGAGTGTGCAAGGGTTTTATTGGACAAGACCCCAAAAGCACATCAAAGAAAAAAAGCTTCTGCACAGCAAAGTAAACAATCAACAGAGCATAGAGACAATTTAAAGAATGGGAGAAAATATCTGCAAAACTATGTATCTGATCAGAGTTAATATCCAGAATATATAAGGAGTTCAAGCACCTCAATAACAAAACAAAAAGAGAATAAAACAATAAAAAAAATTAGAAAATGAATAATACACCTAAACAGATTTTTCTCAAAAGACAAACAAATGGCCAACAGGTATATTAAAACTCAATACCACAATGAGATATTATTCACTCCAGGTATAATAGTTATTACCCAAAGGACAAAAAATAAATGCTGGCAAGGATGTGGGGAAAAAGGAATCCTTATGATATTGGTGGGAATGTAAAACAGCATAGCCATTATGGAAAAGAGTATGGAGGCTCCTCAAAAAATTACAAATAAAACTGCCATATGACCTAGCAATCAAATTTCTACATATAGCCAATGGAAATGAAATTGATCTGTCAAAAAGGTATCTGCACTCCTATGCTTGTTCTAACACTTCACAATAGCCAACAAATGGAATCAATCTAACTATCCATCAATTGATAGATGGATAAAGAAAACGTGGCATATATGTACAATGGAATACTATACACCATAAAAAAATGAAATCCTATCATTTACAACATGGATAGAGCTGTACATAATTATGTTAAGTAAACAAGCCAGACACAGACTGACAAGTACTATCTCATTCATAGGTGGCATCTAAATATGTTGACCTCCTAGAAGTTCAGAGTAGAATAGTGCTTATCAGAGACTGAGGAGAACAGGAGAAAGGGAAGAATGGGGAAATACTGTTGTTGAACACTAAGTCATTCTAAGTTCAGGTGTTCTATTGCACAGCAGAGTGACTACAGATAATATACTGTGTCAGAAAAGCTAGGAAAATTTTAAATATTTTCAACACCATGAAACGATTAATGTTTAAGTAGATATGCTTATTGTGATTTGAACATCGTACAATGTATTATTTCTGTTGTTAGGTGCCATCGAGTCAAGTCCAACTCACAGTGACCCTGCTTACAACAGATGAAACACTCCCCGAGACTGTGCCATGCCTGGCACTATATCAGGGCTTCTCTGCTATTCATAGGGTTTTCAATGGCTGATTTTTGTGGGGAGTGGACTGCCAGGTCCTTCTCTCAAGGCTACAGCACTTGGTGTTCCCAGGCAGTCTCCCATCCAAGGCCCTACTCTGCTTAGCTTCCAAGATATGACGGGATTAGGTGCAGGATAGTACGGCTGCAGGCAATACAATGTACACAAGCATCAAAATATCATATGTACAATATCTTTGTCAATTTTAAAAACAGAAAAATATTTGCCCACATTAAAATAGCTTAAAAGGAGAAGGAAGAGATAAGGAGAGAGAAAGACAGAGAGAGAAGAATAAGGGGGAGGTGTAGGAGGAAGAGAAAGGAAAGACGAGGAGAGATGAGACAAGAATTGAGTTAATTTCTCTGAACTGACATGAGTCTATACATAAATTCAATATTTCTCAAAGGTATTTTTGATGGTCTACCTTCATCAGTACCTGGGGACATTTTTTAAATGAAGACTCATGAGTCCTATTATAGACTTACTAAATTTCACTTGTGGGCTGCGATTTAGCTCAGTTGGTAGAGCACTGCGCTGCAGTCTCTGAGGACCTGAGTTCAATTCCCAGCACTGCAAAAATGGGAGAAGGGCCTGGCAATCCACTCCCACAGCAATCCCGAAACAGTCAGCCATTGAAAACCCTATGAGGGTCACTATGAGTCGGATACCGACTTGATGGCACCCAACAACAACAAATTTCACTTATTGAACTTTGGGCAAACAAAGTATAATAATATTTATTTTAAATAGTGTGAGCTTCTGTCATGGCAACTTATAAAAAAAATAAGTTATAGTCCACAGTGATTCACTAACAACCTAGCTGACTTAAGAATGATATATAATTAACTAGGCTAAGTGTTCGGGGCACCTGCAGCCATAGCCCTATGGCATCCGATCCCGTGAGATCTCGGAAGCTAAGCAGGGTCGGGCCTGGTTAGTACCTGGATGGGAGACCGCCTGAGAACATCAGATGCTGTAGGCTTGGGAGAAGGACCTGGCAACCCCCTCCCAAAAATCAATCTGCCATTGAAAACCCTATGAACAGCAGAGAAGCACTGACAATCGTGTTTCCCCTGTTGTACAGAGGGTCGCTATGAGTTGGATACCGACTCGACGGCACCTAACAACAACAACAACAACAACAACAAAGTGTTCCGGAGAAGGATGTGGCAATCCACTCCTGAAACAATCAGCCGCTGAAAACTCTATAGAGGGTCTTAATGAGTCGGACTCAACTTGATGACACCTAACAACAACAATAGGCTAAATGTTAATAATGTAGTAATTAAAAAAAATTCAACTACAAAATATATGTAAATACATATTCCAAGAATAGCACTAAGTATTGGCAAATATGAAACTGTCAAAAGGAATAACAGCTTAAAGCCATCCATCTTATATTCCAAATAAATTTGCCATTTAAAATAGAAGTTAAACAACATGGTACTGGCACAAAAATAGGCATGAAGATCAAGGGAACAGAAGACGTAGATTTACACCCACACAATACAGCCACTTAATCTGTAACAAAGGGACCAAAGGGGTACATTGGAGAAAAATCTTTTCAACAAATGGTGCTCGGAAAATTGGATATCCATATGTAGAATAATGAAAGTAGACTGATACCTCTGAATCTGTATGAAGATCAGCTCAAAATAGATCAGAGACCTCAACATAAAACCAGAAACCTTAAAATTGCTAGAAAGAAAAGATAGGAAACACATTCCAACACACAGGCATAGGCAAGTACTTCCTTAATAAGACTACATAAAACTAAAAAGCTTCTGTTCAGCAAAAGAAATAATAAAGGGAATGCCCACATAATAGGGGAAAATCTTTGCATCCTACACATCTGACAGAAGATTAATTTCTCGAATACACAAAGAAATTATGAAATTAAACACTAAAGTAACAAATAACCCAATAAATAAGTGGGCCATGGAACTGAACAGTTTTCAAAAGAAGAAATGCAAATGGCCAATAAACACATAAAAAAATGTTCAATATTCCTAACCATTGTTGTTGTTGGGTGCACTCAAGTCATAACCAACTCATAGCAATCCTGATAGGGTTTTCAATATCTGATTGTTTTGGGATTGCCTGGGGAGTGGATTGCCACATCCTTCTCCCATTTTTGCTGGAAATTGAACCTGGAACTTCAGAGACTACACAGGGGCATTCTACCAGCTGAGCTAAATCTCAGCCCCATTCCTAACCTTGTTGTTGTTGTTAGGTGCTGTCGAGTAGGTATCAGACTCATAGCCTTAGGTAAATGCAAATCAAAACAACACTGAGATTCCATCTTACTATAGTAAGACTGGCCAAAATTAACAAAACAAATAACAAATGCTGACTTGTGGATGTGGAGAAAAAGGAATCATGTTACACTACTCCTGGAACTATAAATTAGTTCTGCTACTATGGAAATCAATATGGAAGTACCTTAGAAAACGAAAAATAGAACTACCTTAGGATCCACGTATACTACTTCTAGGAATATACCCAAAGGAAGGTAAGTCATCATACCACAGGGACACCTGCACTTCCATATGTAATACAGCACTCTTCACAATTCCAAGGGTATGTAATCATCCCTGATGTCCATCAACAGAGGACTGGATTAAAAAATTATGGTATATACACACAATATAAATTATTATTCAGCAGTAAAGAAAAATGAAATTATGTCATTTGCAGCAAAATGGATGGAACTAGAAAGTATCCATTTAAGGAAAACAATAAAGGCTCAAAAAGAAAAAGACCACATGTTCTCACTCATATGTGGAAGCTAAATGTACCTTAAAGGAAAAAAATTATACATATGTATATGTATAAGTCTACAACCAGGCTTATCTAAGAATGGAAAATGTAAGTGGACCTGATATGAGTGGGGAGGGGACTAGTAGGAGGGAGTGGATAATGGGGAAGCAGGGAAGGAGAGGGGGAATGACCTAGAGAGGTAAAGAGAGAGAGAAAAAAAAATTAAAATACAGTATGCAACTCTATGAATATAAGGAAAGGAAAAAAGGAAAGAAAAAAGGACAGAAAAAAGGAAAGAAAAAGATCCATCAGGTATATAACCCATGGTTGCATATGACTGTCATTACATGTTAATTAAAATTCTTACTTTTTTCTGTTTATTCTGTTCTGCAAAATGTTTGAGATGGAAGTATAAGCAAACTTATTTAATAGCTGCACAATGCATATACCAAATGACTTATTACTGTGTACCCCACTAACATATATAAATAAAATACTAACTTAAAAAACTATGCCTACTGAGAAATTTAGGATTATTTATCTTCTTTTCATAATGGATTATTAAAAGCTGTACAAAGCAAATCTGAAAATAGTCATAAGAAGCTACCACTTCAAGAGTTGTGGACTATAAGGGCCCAATTTTCTTCTTGGAGTGAGTTTTCACTACTCAAAAGGATTTCGAGATAAAGGAGAATAATCAAGGTGATCTGCTTCAAATCAACTTCAGCAAAATCTTCTCTCAGTTAAAAAAAAAATAGTAAATTCAACGTTCAAATAGGTTTCTTCACTTACAGGTTTCACTATTGCCTTACAGTCTTCTCTAATTGTTGGTCCTTTAGGATCATGCTGTGCTTTTAAACCATTAATTATCAAAAAGTTGATTTTACCTAGTTTTCACACTAAACCTGTATTTACTAGAACATGCTTTTTCCCACCAGTAATCTTATTTTATCAGTAATTTTTGGTATACAACTTAATGGATTTCATTATGACATTTCCATATCCGCATTTCATTGTATATTGCTCATGTTCATCTCACCCATTATCTTCACATTACACGTCTCCCCACTCCCTCCCCACCATTCTACTTGCATATCTTCTTTGTGTGTCTATCTATCTATATAAAAACATTCCAGTTTTGCCTTACGGACAAAATATGTGATAGCTCCTTTTCCCATTAACCTTTATTTTCACCCCCTCCTCATTTTCTTTAGTCTATTATCTTTACCTGTATGGTCTCTTCTATTTTCATGACCTATATGTTTATATTGTTGTTGTTGTTGTTGTTAGGTGCCGTCGAGTCGGTTTCCGACTCATAGCGACCCTCTGTACAACAGGGGAAACACGATTGTCAGTGCTTCTCTGCTGTTCATAGGGTTTTCAATGGCAGATTGATTTTTGGGAGGGGGTTGCCAGGTCCTTCTCCCAAGCCTACAGCTTCTGGTGTTCGCAGGTGGTCTCCCATCCAGGTACTAACCAGGCCCGACCCTGCTTAGCTTCCGAGATCTGACGGGATCAGATGCCACAGGGCTACCGCTGCAGGCATATGTTTATATAGTGAATATATATTGAGTCTAACATACACATATGAGAAAAAAACAGTTGATGTTTGTCTTTCTAGGTCTGGCTTATTTTGCTTAAAATGATGATCTACAGTTCCACCCATTTTCCAACAAATGCCATAATTATGTCCTTCTTTATGGCTGAATAAAACTCTATTGTGTACATTTACTACAATTTCCCTATCCACTCGTCTGTTGATAGACACCTAGGTTGATTTCATATCTTGGCTATTATGAATAATGCCACAATAAAAGAGGAGGATCAGGTATCTCTGTATATTGATTTACATTCCTTCAGATTATACTCAGGAGTGGTATGTTGTTAGGTGCCGTCCAGTCGGTGTCCAACTCATAGTGACTCTATGTACAACTGATAAAACACGATTGCCAGTGTTTCTCTTCTATTCATAGGGTTTTCAATGGCTGATTGTTTTCTGGGAGTAGGTTGCCGGGTCCTTCTCCCAAGCCTAGTCCCTGGTGTTCCCAGGTGGTCTCCCATCCAAGTACTAACCAGGTCCAACCCTGCTTAGGGATTGGACGACAAAGTGGTATGGCTGCAGACTAGGAGTAGTAAAACAGGCTCATAATAGTTCTATTATTAGTTTTTTTGAGGAACCTCCAAACTAATTTCCATAGCAGATGCACCAACCTGGATTCTCACCAGCAACATAATAGGATTCCTTTATCCCTACATCCTCACCAGCAATTGTTATTTGTTGATGCAAGCCATTCTGACTGGAGTGAGATGGTATCTCAATGCAGTTTTGATATGCATTTCCCTGATGGCTAAAAATGTTGAACATTTTTCATATGATTGTTGGCCAAGTGTATTTCTTTTGAGAAGTCTACTAAGTTCTTTGGTTCATTTATTCACTGGATACATTGCTTTTTAAGTGTTTAGGTTTGTGAGTTCTTTATATAGTCTAGCTATTAATCCCTTGTCTGATGTATAGCTGGTAAAGACTTTCTGCCATTCTGTAGGGTGTTTCTTCACTCTAATAACTGTGTCCTTAGCTGTGCAAAAGCTTTTTATTTTAACACAATCCCATTTGTCAACTCTTACTGTTGTTTCCTGTGCTACTGAGGTCCTATTCAGGAAGTTCTTCCTTATGCCAATGTCTTGAAGTGTGTTTCCTATGTTTTCCTCTAGCAGTTTCAAATTTTCATGTTTTACATTAATGTCTTTGATCCATTTTTGAAATGATTTTTATACTAAGTTGAGAAAGGCCTAGTTTCAGTCTTCTACATAAGGATATCCAGTTCCCACAGCACCATTTGTTGAAGAGGGTGTCTTTTATCCAACTTATATTTTTGGCACCTTTGTCAAATATCAGGTGGTTGTACCTGCAGAGATTTATTTTTGGATCCTCCATTGTGTTCCATTGGTCTACATGTCTGCTTTGTGCCAATACCATGGAATTTTTGTTACTACTGCTTTGGAATATAATTTGAAATTAGGAAATGTGATACCCCCTGCATTGTTTTCTGCTCAAGATTACTTTAACAATTTGAGGTCTTTTGTGATTTCATATGAATTACAGGATTATTTTCTATTTCTATGAAGAATGTCATTGGAATTTTGATGGCAATTGCATTAAATCTGTATGCTGCTTTCAGTAATACAGTCATTTTCACAATATTAATTCTTCTGATCTATGAGCATGAGAGATCTTTCCACCTTTTGGGTCTTTAATTTCTTTATTGTTTAGCATTTTGATTGTAGAGGTCTTTCACCTCCTTAGGTTTTTTCTAAGGTATTTTATTTGTTTTGAAGCAACTGTGAACAGAACTGTTTTCCTGGTTTCTTTATCCCCTTGTTCATTATTTGTATACAGGAAATCTATTGATTTAAGTTGATTTTATATCCCGCTACTTTAATGAAAATGTTTATCAGCTCTAAGAGGTTTCTGATGGAGTCTTTAGGAGCTGTTAACTATAGGATCATATTGTCTGCAGAGGGATAATTTCACTTCTTTTCCTATTTGGATACCTTTTATTTCTTTGTTTTCTTATTGCTATGGCTAATAGTTCAATTACCATGATGAGCAGCAGTGGAAACGGACATTCCTGTCTTAATCCTGATTTTAGGGGAAATCCTTTCAGTTTCTCCATATTTAGTATGATGTCAGTTGTAGGTTTTTCATATATTGCCTTTATTACGTTGATGTATGTTCCTTGAATTCCTAGCTTCTACAAGGGTTTTATCATAAAAGGATGTCGAACTTCCTCAAAGGTCTTTTCTACATCTGTTGACAGGATCGTGTGATTTCTGTTTCTAAGTCTACTTATTTGCGGTATTACACTTACTGTATTGCATATGTTGAACCAGCTTTGCATCCCTAGACTAAAATCCACTTGATCATAGTGTATGATCTTTTTTAATGTGTTGCTGAAGTCAATTTGCAAGTATTTTATTAAGGATTTTTGTAACTAGGTTCATCAGGGAAGGTGGTCTGTAGTTTTCCTTTTTTGGTGTATCTCTATCCAGCTTGGTATCAGGGTAAAACTGGCTTCATAGAATAAATGTGGTAGTGTTCTTTCCATTTGTATTTCATTTAACAGCTTAAGGAGCACTGATGTTGATTCTCCTTTAAAGGTATCATCTAATTTAGCAGTGAATCCATCTGGTTCTGGGCTTTCCTTTGTTGGGAGATTCTTTATCACTGCTTCAATCTTGCTGTTCATTATATATTTGTTTAAGTTGTTTATATCCTCTTGATTTAGTTTTGGCAGATCGTATGTGTCTAGGAATTTATCCATCTCATGTAAGTTTTCCAGCTTTTTAGAATGTAATTTTTCAAAGTATTTCCTAACAATTCTCTGGATTTCATTGGTATCTATTGTAATGTCCCCTCTTTTATCTCTAATTGTCTTAATGAGGATCTTCTCTCTTGTTCCTTTGTTTAGTTTGGTTATGGTGTATAGATCTTGTTTATCTTTTCAAAGAACCAGCTCTTTATTTCTTTAATTCTTTTTAGACCATATTGTTCATTCTCCATATATCTGTATTGTTGTTGTTAGGTGCCATTGAGTTGGGTCCAACTCATAACCACCCTATGTACAACAAAACACTCCCAAATTCTGTGTCAGGCACACAACTGTTTTTATGTTTAACCCCATTGTTACAGACAATGTGTCAATCCATCTAGTTGAGGGTCTTCCTTTTTTTCAATGACCTGTCACTCTTCCGAACACGATGTCCTTTTCCAAGGATTGGTCCCTCCTGACTACATGCCCAAGATATGTAAGCGCCAGTCTAGCCATCCTTGATTCCAAGGAGCACTCTGATTGCACTTCTTCTAAGATAGATCTGTTAGTGCTTTCGGCAGTCTATGACATGTACAATATTCATCTACAGCACCATAATTCAAAAGCATCAATTCTTCAAGTATCTCCCTTATTAACACAACCATATAATGCAATAGAAAATATCATGACATGAGTCAGTCGCACCTTCATCTTCAATGTAACATCTTTACTTTTCAACACTTTGAAGAGGTCTTTTGCCACAGCTTTTCCCAATGTAATGCATCTTTTGATTTCTTGAATGCTGCTTTGGTGAGTGTTGACTGTAGAACCAAGTAAAGCAAAATCTTGGACAACCTTAGTCTTTTCCCCATTTATCATGAGGTTGCTTACTAACCCAGTTGTAAGGATTGTTTTGTTGATGTTGAGGCGCAATCCATACTGAAGACTGTATTCTTTGACCTTCATCAATAAATGTTTCAAATCCTCTTAACTTTCAGCAAGGAGAGTTGTCATCTGCATAACACAGGTTTTTAATGAGTCTTCCTCCAATCAAGATGCCACATTCTTCTTCATAAAGTCCAGCTTCTCGTATTATTTGCTCAGAATGGAGATTGAAGTGGTATGGTTGAAGGATACAATCCCAACACACCCTTTTGGACTTTAAACCAGGCAGTGTTTCCTTGTTCTGTTCAAATGACTGCCTCCTGGTCCATGTACATATTCCTCATGAGTACAATTAAATACTCTGATATTCCCACTGTTATAGTTTCTGAAATTTCTCTTGCTATTCCTTCCTAGTTTTATTCCATTGTGGTCCGATAGGATACTGGATACCTCAATTTTTCTGTATATGTTAAGACTTGATTTATGGCCTAAAATGATCTATTTTAGACAAAGATCCCTGGGCTGCCAAGAATGTCTATTCTGTAACTTTTGGGTAGAGTATTCTGTGGATGTCTATTAAATCTATTGATCTTTCATGGTGTTTAATGCTGATGTTCTTTTGTTGATTTTTTTTTTTTTTTTTGGGTCTGGATATTCTATCAATGATAGTGGAGGACTGAAGTCACCCATTCTTATTGTATCTGGACTATCTGTCCCTTTAAGTCCAGTAGTGTTGTTTTTAATGAAGTTGAGTGGATGGATGTTCACTGCATATATATTTACAATTGTTCTATCTTCTTGATTGATTAGTCTCTTTATTAATATGTAGTGATCCTCTTTGTCTCTTCAGACTAGTTTTAACTTGAAGTCTACTTTGTCTGATATAAGGATGGCTATTTCTCCATTTTTTTTGGCTTCCATTTGCTTGGGATTCAATTTCCATCCTTTCACTTTCAGCCTGTGGGTGTCCTTGCCAGTGAGATGTCTTTCTTGCAGACAATAAATTGTTGGATCTTATTTTTGAATCCAGTCTGCTAATCTCTGTCTTTTAATTGAAGAGTTAATGCCAGAGCACCCTTCCATCCAATCTCATCTGGTCTTAGAAGCTAAGCAGCGTTGGCCTGATTAGTCCTTGGATGGGACACCCCTTAGGAATATCAGGACCTGGCAATCCATTCCTAAAACAATCCACCACTGGAAACCCTACGAATAGCAGAAAAGCTCTCACAATAGTGCCGAGCATGGCACAGTGTCAGGTAGCATTTCATTTTTTGCACATAGGATCATCATGAGCCGGACCCGACTTGACAGCACCAAAGAACAATATATTCAGGGTAATTATTCAGAGGGGTTTGTTGGTCATGTAATTGTGTTGAGTGTTTTCCTGATTGGGTCATATACTATTTTTTCTTTTCTTTTCCCCTTTAGATTCCGGGTTTGCTGGTTTTTAGAGTTAAATATGACTAATATTTTCCTAGTTCTCTTCAACTTGTTCCTTGCATGAACTTTGTTCCTGTACTCTTGTGGTGGAGACTTTCTTCCTCCTGAGTGTACAGGATCCCTTTAAGTATCTTCTGCAATGCTAGCTTGATGGTCATGTATGATTTGCCGCATACTTATCCTGGAATGTCTTTATTTCTCCATCAATTTTAAATGATAACTGATGGATGTAATAATCTTGGTTGACAATTACTTTCAGGGCTTGAAATATATCATCGTAAGCTTGCTTAGATTTTAGGGTTTTGCTGAAGTCTGATGTAATTCTGACAGGTTTTCCTTTGTGAGTTAGTGTTTTCCTCTTGCAGCTTTTAATATTGTTTCCTTGTTCTATAATCTTGATATTTTAATTATTATGTGTTGTGGAAAGGTTCTTTTCTGGCCATGTCTATTTGTTGTTCTAAATGCCTGTTGTGGATGGACATCCATTTCTTTCCCCAGATTTGGGAAATTTTCTGCTATAATCTCATTGAAAAAGTTTTCTATGTGTTTAGTTTTTAATCTCAGCTCCTTCTTCTACCACATGGATTTTTAAGTTTGATTTCTAGATCATGTCCCAAGGTTCTTAAAAATTGTGGCCATGGTATTTTTTTTCTTTGTTATATGAATGCAGTATTTCCTCAACCTTATCTTCCATTCTTGATATTCCACCTTCTGCTTCATCTAGTCTACTAGTTGATGCTTTCTACCTCTTTTAATTTGGTTTATTGAGTTCTTCATTTCCAACATTTCTCCTATTCTGCCCCTCACCCCAGATCTCAATTTCCTTCCTGAATTTCTCATCAATTCTTATGACTTTTCTGTCCTACATCCTGTATTGATTTCCATACTTCATTCATTTGCTTGTCTGTGTCCTCATTGAAGTTACTGATCATTTTTATAAAGTAGATTGTTAAATTCTTTAACATTTCAACTATTTCAGTATCGCTGAATTCAGTGGTTAAAGAATCAAAGTCTGTGGGAGGAGATGCACTGCCCCAGTTCTCCATGTTTGTTTCTGATTTGTGATTTGTGAATCTGTAGGGGAGAATATCACTTCCTATTTTATTTAGGAGTCTTCTTAGCGAACAGCTTTCTGTTGAGATCACAAATTCCAGTTCCACTCCCAGAGAGGAAGACAAGCCACTAAACAGGTACAATACTCAACCAAACCAGACATAAAAATATACTTAAATCACTTAAAACCAAGTGCTGCACCAATAATGCCCAAAGAACAAAGAATGGCAATATTAATATAGAGTAAGCTATGAAGTTACAAAATATTTAGGGTGAAGCCTGAAGTAAGAAGGGGCAGCAAAAAAGGGGGAGACAAAAGAATGCCTCAAGGGTGAAGTAAAAGAAAGGAAAAAGAAGATCTAGAAAGGAAATGAATGTTAGGAAGAGGGAGAAAAAAACAGCAAAAGATTTAAAAAATGATTGCACAATAAGGCAAAAGATATATAAACAGAGTTAAGTAAATATAAGCAGAGCAATAAGAAGTAGTTAATCTAAGAGCTTTAAAGTATAAATAGAAAAACAGAGATACACAGGCAGGAAAAAAAAAAAAAAAGACTTTGGATGAGGGCTCCATTTCTCATCCCCTATGAGAAGCTAAGCTTGGAGATGTGTCCTGCTTGCTCTCTCTTGCTGCTCAGCTCCGTTCTGCAACCTGGGATGATATCACAATCTCCTCTGTGGTTTCTGTGTTTTTCCAGAACGTCTTTCTTTGGAAAACAGTCCACTCTCTCTTATTGTAATTCCTTTGTTTTAGCATGTCACACAGAGGTTGTCTTCAATATGCCATCTTAAACGGAAGACCTAGAATATGCCCTTAAACAGCATTTTTGTTTATGTTTTTAAATTCATGCCATTATCTTGTTTGAGGTCATAAATTATGTTTTAGAATGTCAACATTTTTAAATGTAATATTAAAAATAAAGTCATGAATATGATTATTAAATTACAAGGTCAGAGTAGACTTATGTTTTTAAGCTGTTTTTTAATTTTTAATGTTTTTTTTAAGAAAGAAAAAAAGAACAGAAGACTAGTAATTGTGATAACTGTAAGCACAGTCAATACTCATTTATTTATATAAACCAAAATTTTTAGAACTTTGAAGTGAACACTCAGTCATTGCATTCATCATTTACAATAAACAATTCCTCAATTTCCAATTTCAAAAGAGGTGTAGTTCACAAAATCTTCCAAGTCAACAAAACTTATATTTTAAGGTTCAACTGTAAGTTTGCCATATATGCTAATAAATATGAAACAGATTAAAACAATGAAATAAAATATTTAATTTCTTCTCTAAGCTGTTTCCATGATTCTCTAATCTATGTTTTATAAGATTCCCAAAAAATCCTTTTTCAAAGAAATTTTATGAATATAAAAATCATTTCGATTTCTTTTAATTTTTCCTACAGTCTACAAACACATATCTAAAAAAGATCTTCACATCATAAGCATCTATAAAAATGATTTTCATCAGGTCCAAAAACAACAGAGATTAAGTATAACTGGAAAAGACTTATTTTGCTGACAGATTATTCTATTTGGTTCAGTTTCCTTCCATCCTTCAACTCACATGCTTGCTATTGTGAACCCACATTAACTATTTAAACTGCCAAATATTTTAAGATCTATAGATACTTGGCTCAATAAACTCATTTGAACATATTTCTATTATATTATAAAAATTCCACAAGTCAACTAAAATGAAAACTGTTATGTACAGGAAAACTGATTTCATATTTCATCTCAAGTATATACAAGAATTAAGATGATCTTCCTCTTATCATTTGTGTTTAAGAACAAGAACTGAAATTTTATCATGCCTAATTAGTCTACTGCTTATACTACTCTGACACACATCCCCTCTCTCCAGACTTCATTCTTTTCTAAGTTTAAGTCTCTGGGTTTTATCATTTATGACAGCTTATAACTCCCTGTCTTGCCTCAAGAGTACTCAAATTTTGGAAGTAATTCTGGAAGCAGATTAGACAGTTTTTATTTTTTAAATCAAACTGCAGTAAGATTCCATATATCATAACAGAGCCTATAAAATATTTTTTCCTTGTATGAAGTTAACAGTAATATTTCTAACAATAAACACATGCTGGAAACTATTCAGACATTATCTTGTTGATCTTTACAATATTTCTGTAAGGAAGCAATGTGGTGACAGTATCTGATAACCTAGACAATACATATCCTTATTAGACTCCCCAAGGAAGTTTCTTAGAGAGATTATAACATTATCTGATAGACTACTAAAACAGGCCACCTATAAGGTACAAACTACATCTTAATAATTTAAGAAAGCAATTCAAATGTATTAGCAGAGCCTTTCCTTTCACTTGTTGCTGCTGCTGCTGTTGGGGATGAGTCAGGTCCAACTCATAGTGGTCCCCATAGGGAAATGGTTTCAATTAGTACAAATGGGGCTCACTACTCTCTTACCTCTTTCTTACATGGTTAAAACAATGCAATAAAATTTCTATCTTCCCACAAGAAAAGAACCAAGCCTTTAGTCTACCTTATTTGTACAAACTATAGCTCGGGGTAAGTATACTGTTAATAAAAGAAAATTCCTAAATTACAAAGGAAAAATAGAATCAGAATATCTATTTTTCAACAACTAATAAAAATGAACCTAAACCAGCAATCCCCAAATCACAGTCCAGGCAGCTATGTAGGCCTTTAATATACCCTTTCAGACTGTCGGCAATGTCAAAACTATTTTGACAATAATACCAAGATATTACCTGACCTTTTTATCCTGTTTCATTCTTTCATGATTATACATGAAATCTCCAAAGGCTACATGATATGTGACTTCACAACAAACTGAACAGTGAAGCAGATATGAGAATCCAGCTGTCTTCCATTCAGCTGGACAATGAAGAGATTTACAAAAAGCAAAACAATGTCAGTCTTCTAAGTTTTTGTCCTAGAAAACACTTTTCACAAAAAAGGTTGTTCATGTAAATGTGCAATGGGTTTATTACTGTTGTTTTTAAATGAATAGTAGGTATATTTAAAATTTATCAGTTTGAGGCCATTCAGAATGAATTTTGTTTTATTCAAAAGGAATGATAAGTTTGCTCTTTTTTTGTCCTGTTAATCTGTGGACATTTCACAGCAGTCTTTCTACTATTTTTCTGTACTCTTTCTATTTCAGTCATGCCACTTCCATGGCAGTTGCTAATTGCTAAAACTACTGGAACATATAATCTCACCAGAACATACTGTTGGGACACATCATCCCACCCACAAAAATGTTGCATACAAGTAAATATCTGATATATCTGATAAAATAAAAAGCCTGACTTACATAAGACTTACCTTCTTAAAGGAGTTCATAAACCAGTGTAAAAAAGCACAGCAAAATAAGAATATACTAAGTAGGTACACACAACACCATGATAAAATTTTAGATTATGGCATAACCACCATTTATACTGTTGTGCAATAAAAAGACTGAAATGGCTATATTACAGCTATATTCAAAAGTAAATATTCCATCAGTATCTGTACAAATTACATTGGGATATACTGTCCCATTAATGTCAAAAGGTTAAATTTCTAGTAAGGTAAACACTGACAGATACAATGATATTTAAATATAAAAAACCTTTAGGGTACTTAGTAATTTTTAAGAATATAAAGGGATTCTGACACTAAAAAGTTTGGTGACAGCTGATTGAGGTAATTCATCAGTTACTGCAAGCATCACAAAAGGACCAAATGTTTACTCCTTCTGGTGGAAATACAAAATACCATCTATGACGTATTCTTGATAAAATACATACAAACAGAGAGAGAGAGAGACAGAGACAGAGACAGAGACAGAGATAGAAAAAGAGAATCTGATCAAATCTCTGTTGTTGTTGTTGTTGTTGTTGTTAGGTGCCATCGAGTCGTGTCCAACTCATAGCTACCCTCATAGGGTTTTCAATGGCAGATTGTTTCGGGATTGCCTTGGGAGTGGGTTGCCATGTCCTTCTCCCATTTGATCAAATCTCTAGGTTAAATCTAAATCTACATATTTATAAGAGTTCAGTTGTTTTTAGGTGCCGTCAAGTAGGTCTCTGACTCACTGCGACACTACATACAACAGGTGAAATAGTTTTGTTACAGCTTCTCTGCTATTCTTGGGTTTTCAATGGCTGATTGTTTTTTGGGAGTGAGTTGTCAGGTCTTTCTCCCAAGCCTACAGCACCTAGTGTTCCCAGGCAGTCTCCCATCCAAGTACTAATCGGGCCTGACCCTGCTTAGCTTCCGAGATCCAATGAGATCAGACCCCACAGTGGTACAGCTGCAGGCTATAAGAGTTCAGAGGATTGAGCGGGGCGTGGTGAAATGATACAGTATTTAGAACTGCATCAAAATAATGGGGACTAGGAGAAATGGATGAAATTAGACTGGCCATAAATTGGTAACTATTGAAGCTGAATAATATATTCACATATAGGGTTCCTTATACTGTCCGACTTTCCTTTGTTTGATTTTTCAATAATAAATGTTTGGGATGTTTTTAGCATTTCAAGCTACAAGAGAATTTATTTCCCTAGGTAAGCTGAATCATTTATTTTTAAGCTTAAGGGCATTAAAACCAATGTTTCTTCTCACTGGGTTGTCTGCTGAGGTGGTGCATTTGCTTTATAAAGCAGCCCAAAATAGTCTGTTTTTGCCCTTCTAGCATACTACTTACCAAAGTAGCAAGAAAGGAAAATTAT
Organism: Pedetes capensis; assembly: GCA_007922755.1. Taxonomy (NCBI): domain Eukaryota; kingdom Metazoa; phylum Chordata; class Mammalia; order Rodentia; family Pedetidae; genus Pedetes; species Pedetes capensis. The sequence continues at coordinate 121,600 of VMDO01002685.1, read as the reverse complement.
CCAGAAGACAGAATAAAAGAAGAGAGCAAGTCAGTGACTTGACTTTAGAAGGAAATACTCTTACCTCAATTAAACAAATACAAGCATACTTACATGCGCTTCTGATTGTATGCTATTAGAGCCTAGACCATGAAATGAAGGAGCAGTTCAAAACACAGCCAGGGGAAGGAAAGGATGAAGCGTATTTTAAAATAATTTTACTCATGTTTTTCTATTTCAGATACATCAAAGACCTTAACTACTATTCATGTTTTGGCTTGAATACCTTTAGTTCTTGGGATATTGGATACTTGGTTTAAAGTCAAGAAAGATGTGCATCAGGGATATATCCTTTCATCGTACCTCTTCAATCTCTACACTGAGCAAATAATCTGAGAAGCTGGACTTTATGAAGAAGACGGTGGCATCATGATTGGAGGACGGCTCATTAACAACTTGTGTTACGTAGATGACACAACTTTGCTTACAGTAAGTGAATTTGAAACATTTACTGATAAAGATCAAAGAACACAGCCTTCAGTATGATTACGCCTCAACATCAACCAGACAAAAATCCTTACAACTGGGTCAGTTAGCAACTTCACAATAAACAGAAAAAACATTGAGATTGTGCAAGATTTGGCTTTACTTAGTTCTACAGTGAACACCCACAGAAGCAGCAGTCAAGAAATCAAAAGATGCATTGCATTGGGACAAGTTCTTGCAAAAGATCTCTTTAAAGTGTTGAAAAGTACAGATATCACATTGAAGACAAAGATGCCCCTGACTCATGCCATGATATTTTCAGTCGTATCATATGGTTGTGAAAGGGGGACACTGAATAAGGGAGACTGGAGAAGAACTGATGGTTTTGAATCAGGATGTTGGAGATGAATACTGAATATACCATGGACTGCCAAAAGAACCAACAGATCCATCCTAGAAGAAGTGCAACCAGTGTTCCTTAGAAGCAAGGCTGGCTAGAACACATCTTATGTATTTTGGACATGTAGTCAGCAGGGACCAATCAATCGAAAAGAACATCATGTTTGGGAGAGTGGCAGGTCAGAGAAAAAAACAAAGCCCCTGAACTACATGGATTGACACAGTGGCTGCAACAATGGGCTTAAACATAAAAATGATCTTATGCATAGCACAGCATCAGGTAGTGTTTCCTTCGGTTGTACATAGGGTCACTATGAGTTGGACTCTATGGCACCTAACAACAAGAATGCAATTACTCTGATAAAGATTTGATTTGTTAGAACTAAAACAAAGTTAAGACTCAGTAGAATACCTTATATTAGTATTTTTTGACTCCCCATAAAACCACTTCATAAATGGGTTGAACTTTTCCACATAGAACTTTTGGAAATTGGGGCAAGGGATGTAGCTCAGTAGTAAAGTGCTTGCCTAGCATGCCTGAGTCACTGGATTCAATCCCCAAAGCTGCCAAAAAAATTAAAAATAAAAAAATAAAAAAGCATCCAAAACTTTCAGAAATTGATTCACCAGGAAATCAAGTAAGTTTATTATGACACCATTGTTGGCGTTTAGAATTTCGCTTTTCTTATATCAGATGTAAACATAAATTCAGGTCTTCCATAATCTGCCTATAGATTACCCACAATAAACCATACTTTTAGTTCTACTGGATATTATAAATCACCTACTCCTTTTTAAGATAAATAAGGCCTCTGACTCATTTTTCTCTCACTCAAACTTTTACCTCAGAACAAGCAGAAAAGAAGCAAAGACTTTAAAATTATTAAAAACACAAAAACAAGCTTAATATAAGGATGCCAGCTTTGCTCATGCTAATTCTAAAACATGACACTGACCCCACTGTGAAGTCAGAAACACAGAAAATAGAGTCAAGAGGTGAAAGGCAAGAGCAAAGCTGGTAACAAATTCCTCAAATCACAAATTCAGACTTGTCTGTCTTCTGTGTTTTGCTTTCCTCACCTGCAAACAGGAATAATAGTACTGCCCTCCCTACAGCTCTTCTAATGATTAAGTGAGTTAAGATATGTAAAGCACTTAGAATAGTGGCAGGCCCAATAGACCTACAAGTGTAATCTATTACTAATATCACTTGGTGTTCTTGTTAGGTGCCATTGAGTCAGTGTCCTACACATAGTGACTCTACAACAGGCAAAACAGTACTATTAGTGCTTCTCTGCTATTCATAGGGTTTTCAATGGCTGATTGTTTTCGGGGAGCGAGTTGCTGGGTCCTTCTCCCAAACCTTCAGTACCTGGTGTTCCCAGACAGTCTCCCATCCAAGTACAAACCAGATCCGACCCTGCTTAGTTTCTGAGATCTGCCAGGATTGGATGCCACATTGGTAAGGTTGGAGGCTTAATATCACTCACTTATTTTGAAATACAAATATCTTTCTTCACCCCTAATCAAAATAATAAAAAAATTCTAAAAGCCAGCTTGTAGTATAAGTGATTTCTGATCTAACTGCTATCTTTGAAATTATTAAAGGTAATAATAACTAAAAATAATAAACTCCCCAACATATTTAAACTGAGAACACTAGACAGTCAGTTAAAATGGATATAAAACTGAGAACATGTTAACGAACTGCATTCTGCTACAGTGTTCTATGATTTCACATATAATGTCTCTCCATCTGGAAAATGACAACAATCTCCCAGTGAATCTCCTCACCTCTCTTCTCTTCTTCTAACCCATTCTGTGTGTCATGGCCCAACAGCTGGTCTCATGAAAATCCTACTCTCAGAATATGAACAGATCCCATTCAAGTTCTCCTGGAGCGTGACACATCAAGCCTAAAATCGTAAGCTTCATTTTTAAGATCCTTCACCATTTTGCTTCCCTAATTTCATCTTATTTTCTAACATACTCTATCACAAATCAGGTTTGTAACACTATCCACTCTGTTCTTGTGACCTAAAATGTGACTCTTCTCTTATCTGTTCACTTCATTAGGCCTTTAAGATCCATTTCAAATCTCATACTCCCTCCAGAAAAAGTCCTAGACTATTCAGTCTTCAAGGGATCTCCTGTCTCTGTATTAACAGTATGGCATAAAATTTCACATTTTACTACACACATCATTTACTGCTCCAGAATTATATCATCTTATTTCTCCAAATTAGGTTATAAATTACTCAAGGATATAAATCATTAAATTAAGAGTCTGTCCAAATCCTGGCAGCGGTAGTAACAGAACAAATATAGCAACTCAAATGTTCAAAAGGTCTAGTGCTAACCAAGTAATAAATATATAGTAACTATATTGGAAAATCCAAATTATATAATATTCTGTAGTCATTAAGAACACAGCTACCTATTTCTTGATCTATAAAGATACTGATACGATTGTGAGGACAAATAGGTTATAATAGTATTGGCTAAATTTAGACATATAATAGAATGGTTAAATTTCTAAATATACATTTTATGTGCGCACCAAAAAATGATCACAAGAATTATATTCCAAAACTATAAAGTAATAGTTACCACTGGTTCATAGGAATCATATTTATGAAACAAAAGTGATAATTAATACCTGTTTTCAAAAAGGGTAAAATAAATAATATTCACAATATAAGGTCAAGTTTAAAGGAATGTTATAAAAATGTACATGGACATTAATTCCAATATATAAAAATAAAAATGGAGAAAAAATGTGTCCAACTTGGAAAAGCACTTGAGTTCCTCAAAGATACAAGAGGGAGAAAGGTAGAGAAGGAGGGAACATTTATAGAAGTTGAACAAATAACACATGGGAAAAGATTCAAAAGCAATGCCTATCTTTTTTGTGTGTGTGTGTGGTACTAGGGGTTGAACCCAGGGCCTCACACTTACATGCTTTGCAAGTGTTAGACCATTGAGCTGCACCCTCAGCCCATTATTTTTACTTTCTGAGACAGGGTCTTCTTGCTAAACTACATAGACTGCCTCTGGTCTTGAACATGTGATCCTCCTGCTTCGACCTCCTGAGTTGCTGGAATTACAGGCGTACACCCCCACACCCGGCTCCAATGCTCATCCTTTAAGGACTTGCATTCCAAGAAGAATGGGAAGAACTTAAGAATGTAATAAATAATCTGCTATTATATTAAATGCAGGGCAAAATCCAAACTCAGGAACAATATCATGCTATAAACTTCTCCATGATTAGTTACTCTCATATCAGACTGGCAATTTACAACAGATGAAACCCAACCAGACAGTATGCTATGCCCAACACTATTGTCAGAGCTCCTCTGCTATTCATAGGGTTTTCAATGGCTTATTGTCTCAGGAGTGGGCTGCCAAGTACTTCTCCCAAGCCAATGGCAACCAGTACTCCCAGGAAGTCTCCCATCCTAGGACTAACCAGGCCCAGCCCTGGTTAGCTTCCACGATCTGGCAAGATTATAGATGCCAGGGTGGTAGGGCTACAGGCTTATTTATCCTACTATATTTTTATTATTTTTACACTACTTTATGTTGTTCACTATTCTTGCATAGATATATCTGTCTCTGAACAAGAAAACTGTCTAAATGACTTCATATTAAGCAAGAAAACATTTTCCTTCCCAGAAACTGTGAGAGTTACTGTATAAACAGGTATGCACAAAGGATGGAAGTGCCCAGCCAACAATACTAACAAAGAAAAGCAGACTAAAGTCTGAATTCCTTGGCATGTCACTGGGATCCATCACAACTGGTGCAAGTCATTTCTCTTTAGTCTTCATTCATTCCTCACCACAAATTCTCTGCACACCAAAGTTTCCTCTGTTTGAACATACCCTACTTATTTCCAACAATGATTACCAATGTGTGAGCACTAACATCCAAATAACTCTAAAGTCAAAGCTAAGATCTGCTAGTATAGCTTTTGGGCAAGTTACAACTTCTCTGCAGCTGAACTTCCTCGTCTTGTGAAATGCTTAAAAAAAAAAAAGAAAAAAAAAAAGAATAAGAAAAAAAAAAACCTACCTTATGAGGTAATGTGAAGATCAGAAAAACATGGAAAGTCCCCTTCTCGGTGCTTACCATACAGTCAACATGTAATACAAAGCTGTTATTTCCCAGCTATGTGACTCTGCACATGCTATTTGCTCTACCTAGAATGTTTTTTTGTCCCCCTGTCCACTTGGAAAATCCTTCTTAGGAAATAAGACTCAGGGCATAATACCACTTTGTCTTATGTAAAACCTTCCTTGGCTCCCTTACATAATTAGCGGCTCCATTTTCTGTGCTAGTTCAGACTTTCTTTTCCCCTCCATCAGAGTTCTTATATCAAATTGAAATTGTTATCTTTTCTTCTGGTAGAAGACTGGAAGGTCCTTAAAGGCTGGTGAACACTTTTTTAGGACTGAGTGAGACACATAACAGGCACTCAAACATTTCTAAATAAACCAACTAAAAAAGAATCTAATAAAAATCTTGCAGCATACAAAGGCAAATGCTATAGAGAGGTCAAATATAATGGAAATAGAAAAACAGAAAGCTGTCTCATTTGGCAATTAGGTTGCAAGCAATGTTAGGTCCATTTCATTAAAGTAGAACAACTGCATTGGTGCCATGATTGCACACCTGTAATCCCAGCAACTCCAGAGGCTGAGGCAGGAGGATCATGAGTCTGAGGCCAGAGGCAACCTGCACACTTAGCAAGACACTATCTCAAAATAAAATATGAAAATGGGCCTGGGAGAGTGTCTCTGTGGTAAAGCAATTGGCTATATGCATGAGGCTCTGGGTTCAAACTACTATGCCAAAAAAAGAAAAAGAAAAGAAAAAGAAGAACTGAGCAATGAAATGAGAGTCAGAAGGTAAAGATGATGTCTTTAAAAACATTGAGCTTAAATTAAGGGGAAAAAAGTGAACTGAAATTGAAGCAAAATTAATGGAACATTTCTGCAATGTCAAGATGAGACGAGATTGAGGCTGAGTACTTGAAAAAGAAGAAATAAGTAAGATCTCCATTGGGGAAGAAATTGAGACAGGCAGCCAGACTTAGCTAGAGGTAAGAAAGATGTGAGTGAAATGGAACTTAAATTTTGAAGTAAAAAACAGCCTGGGAAGATCATTTAATGTTTGCTGTAAAAATAAACTAGATTCTTTCTTGAGACATGGTCTTGCTACTAAGTAGCCCAGGCAGGTCTCAAACCTGAGATCTTCCAGTCTTGGCCTCCCAGGGCTGAGATTTCAGGTGTGTGCCACCATGCCTGGCTTCTGGACTAGTTTATTTCTAGCTCACAACACCCAGCTATGTAATTTTTAATATCAATGAAATACCTCTCCCATCAATCTCTTTGATTTTTTTTTTATCCTTTCCTTTCTTCCATTGCCCTAACAATCACTGTCAGCATACTCTTATGTGAGCACTCTCACTGCTGGTCATTGTCTGCTCCTAACCCTTTCTTTACATCATTACTTGGATTGATCTTCCCATGCACAAATGCAAAAAGTACTAATCAAGCACAGAAAACCATAATCACGACATAGAAATATATAGGAATGCCCATCAAACATCTGCCAGATACCTCAATTCACTGCATAGCATGAGCCACACTCACCCACACCTAGCAATAACAATGTCACTTCAATTTCAGGTAACTCTCCTACCACTTCATAATAACTCACAAACCTTGACACTGACTTTTATAAAATATATTTCAGTCCTTTTTCAAGGTCAAGTGTCATATTTTTTGTAGTATTTATTTACTTCTTAACCATTTAGCATGTGTAAAACTGCTAGTTTTTAGTAGGTTTCTCTCTTTCAACATGCCACCAAGTTTTTGAGTTGTTTACCCACAATATCTTTTTCACATATGTTCTACAGTTTTTATTGCACAGTTTTGCATACCCTAATGAATTTTAGATATATGCTAAATTGTTGTATTCATATGTTTGTAATTACTGCAGCTCTGACCACTAAGTTTCTAATGAAATAAAAGATTACAGAGAGGAAATGCCATAATAAAAACAAGATTCCCCTTTTGTCACTCTTCACAATTTTCAAAGGACTCTTTAAATGACCCAGATGCCATTCTTGAAGAATGTTTTGGCAAATATAACGTATGAAAAAAATAAATAGCAATTTATCTAAAACAACTTATTTTTCTGTCAATCTAAAAGCCACATAATAGGAGAGAGAAGCAGTAGGATCCTTTTCCAACAAAATAATGCTTGAGCATTTTAGTATCAAACAGCACAAAACATAACCATTTCTATTTTTGAAGAAAACTACCATAAAAATTCTCATGATGAGCTGCTATTAAATACACCCACAAATCTACTTTATAGTGAAACACAAATATTAATATGTATAGAATAACAGTTTTCTCCTATCTTTTCTTGGACTTATTTCTACAAAAGAACTACACTAAACATCTTACTTTTAAATTTTTATTTTTATGGGCAGCAAAATATTGAAGATTACATAAACCTGGTTTGGATCAACTTTTCTCTGCATTATAAGATATGAGATAGTCTTATCAAGAATTTAAACCTTAAAACTAACTTCTATGGCTGTCCAAGCTAATATACCCTTACTTTTTTATTCCTATCCCTCAAGCTTCATCTTCTGAACGCTAATTCTATTCCTCATAACTGAGATTTACATTCTTTTTTGATACTACTAAAAATATTCTGGAACTCCAAAAGCAACAGAAAATCAATTCATACTCTATTCAGCAAATTCTCAAAGAAAGAAATATTAAGTAGCTTGCTTGTATGTCTGTAGATAAGATTAGTCTGAATTTATGTCTTAAGTTAATTTTATTATAAAATACCTGCTTACACCCTGTATTTCAAACTATATTTTATTTATTTATACTTAGTTCCCTAGAGTTTATTATATAAAGAACCTGAAAGGTAATCTACAACATAAATTCTTTCATCTATTCCTTTTAGCAAAACACTTAACAAAATACTCACTTTAAAAATACAATGGCCTGAGCTGGGCACAGTGGTGCATGTAATCTCAGCAATCTGGGAGGCTGAGGCAGGAGGACTGCAGGTTTAAAGCCAGAGACAGCATGCATAACTTAGCAAGACTCGTTCTCAAAATAAAAAGTAAAAAATGGGTTGGGGGTGCAGCTCAGTGATAGAGTGCTTGCAAAAGCATGCATGAAGCCCTGGGTTCGACCCCCTAGTACCACAAGAAAAAATCATGAAAAGAAAATACAATAGCTCTATCTCTTTAAATTTAACATAAAGTAAATGATATTGTAATTGAAAAATACATTGTGACCCACAAAACTCAGGTGAATAAAATTTCTAAAAATAGTCATGTATGAACATTTACTAGCCTATTCACGTTAGGATTTGAACTTCAAGCTGTTTCTACCTTTGAAATGTATCATTTTACTTCCTTTAGAAATTAAACATTGCCAGGTACACTGGCTCACATGTGTAATCCTAGCAATTTGGGAGGATGAAGCAAGAGGATCACAAGTTTGAAGTCAGAGGCAGCCTGTGCAACCTAGCAAAACTGTCTCAAAATAAAAAAGTAAAAAATGGGCTGTAGGCGCAGCTCAGTGGTAGAGTACTTGCAAAGCATGTGTGAGGCCGAGTTCAGCCATCCTGTACCACAAAAACAAAAGAAAGAAATTAAATATTCTTACAATTTCATTTGTACATGGTGCCAGGTGTATTTTTAAATTACCTAAGGAGAAAGTAACAGACAGCAATTCTATACCACCAGGTATTATGTCTATAACACAGTAGCCTAAGACTTAAATTGAAAGTTCCCTCAGCAGTTAAACAAACGTAGTCCAGAAGAGAACTGTCTAACATGTAGAGAACAAAAGGAAAACAATTCTCACACCTGACAATAGTTTGATTTTTGGCCAGAAAATTGTTTTAAGAGTCTGAACTACTACTTTGTCTTTTTCTTTTCTTTTTTTTTTTTTTTGAGACAGTCTCACTATGTAGTCCAGGCTAACCTGTAATTCCTTATCCTCCTGCCTCAACTTCCCCAACTGCTGACATTACAGGCATGTGCCACGACAGTCACTTACAATTTGTTTGATTCGTATAACAATCTTGTTTGATAATCATTACTAATTTTATTTGATGGATCAGTAAACTAGTACAAAGCATTTGAATCAGTTCTTCTCAAACTTCTGTATATACAACAATCACTAAAGAACATGTTAAAATACAGTCCAAGTAACTTCCCCCAACCAAGGTAGATTCCAGAAGTCTACATTAAAATAACACAGGTGATATTCGCAGAGGTGGTCTGTCCCTACACCTCAGCCCCATCTTTAATGTTTTATGTAATATGACTAAACCTGTAAGCTGTCTAAACTTTCATTTATTTTTTTTGCTAAGAATCAATGTTTGCAAATGGTTAGACAACAAGAGCTTGCAGATCTCCATGAAAGACACGTAAATTTTTAAGTAAATTTAAAATATTATATTCAATTAAATTACAAATGAACAGTAATAGATGCCCAAGTTTTAAGAAATTTATACCTGAGAAGATTCCACCAGAACTTCTTTTCTCTGTGAAATATGGGAGACTGATACAATGTTACTAGCTTCTCATGGTTTGAATTCCATTGTAATTTACTGAGTGGAGAGCTAAAACTTAGGTACCACAGATTCTAGCAACATAATGAAAAACTAAGATAAAAATATAAAAGTACTTAAAACACAACTTTGTGTATACACTAAAAAAAAACCGAACCACACTTTCTTTTTTTCTGTGCTTGGTACTGAACCCAAGGTATCATGCACCCTATACAAGTGCTCTACCACTGAACTACATCCCAGCCCCAAACTGTATACTTTAAAAGGGCAAACTTTTTGCTATATGAATATCTCAATATCTCAAAAAAGCACTGCGAAAATTTCAAACTCTAATATTAACCAATAACTTTAAATTTCTAAAACATTATATAAGCATTACTATTAAGTAGTGTACCTGCAGCCATACCACTGTGGTATCTGATCCTGTCAGATCTCAGAAGCTAAGCAGGGTTAGGCCTGATTAGTACTTGGATAGTAGACTACTGGGGAACACTAGATACTGTAGGCTTTGGGAGAAGGACCCGGCAACCCACTCCCAATTATCAATCAGCCACCCAAAACCCAATGAATAGCACAGAAGCATGACAATGGTGTCTTACCTGTGGTACACAGGGTCGCTATGAGTCAGACACTGACTCAACAGCACCTAACAACAACAACAACATTAAGTAACATTATAGGTGCTAAAAACCAACATAAAAAATAATAAAGAGCATAAGTAGGTGAAAAGCTTAATAATGATTGTAAATAAGAATTTTTGTGCTGGTCTCTATACATTTATTTGTTCTCAAATTTTTCCACTGAAGTTCTACTTTTTCTTTTATAAACAGGTCTAATTTCACATTTAAAGCAATTATATAGCATTTTATATTTTTCCCCATTATCTTTGCATTTCTTAATCTCAGTATATGGCATTATATAATACATTCAAGTGTAATAAGATAGTTATTAAACACCAGACTATGACTACAAACTATCTCCACTTCTTACATGTATAACCTCAGGCAAGTAAGTAACTTACTCTCTCTGTTCCACTTTCCCTCAGGCTATAGTGATAATTAAATGTACCAATATATCCTAGGGCTGGGATTTAGCTCAGTTGGTAGAGCGCTGCGCTGCAGTCTCTGAGGTCCCAAGTTCAATTCCCAGCACCGCAAAAATGGGAGAAGGGCCTGGCAATCCACTCCCAATGCAATGCTGAAACAGTCAGCCATTGAAAACCCTGTGAGGGTCGCTATGAGTTGGATACCAACTCAACGGCACCTAACAACAACAATATATCCTAAGTGCTCAGAAATGTGCCTCACATGTAATAGGTATACCATCAATGCTATCTACTATAATTATTATCTTATGAGAAATGGCATCCCAGCATAGACAACTCATTACAAATACTGATAATTTTAAAACTTCAATTTACTTTACCAATGAGCTAGAACATTTAAGAAAACTGGGCTTAGTATTCTTACTAAGTAGCTTCAGTGTTTATACTATATCACCCTGTTCACAAGTCAAAGTCTCTCCAACTTTGAGTCACCATTAGTTTCTCTTCTGACTCATAACATTGAAAGGTAGACAGTCTGGAAGATAATGAGAATAACAAAAGGCATTTGTTGTTGTTGTTGTTTGGTTGGTTGGTTTTGTTTTGTTTTGTTTTGTTTGCAGTACTTGGGGTTGAACCCAGGACCTCACATACACTTTCCAAGTGCTCTACCACTCCGCTGCACTCCCCAAACTTTTTCTTTTCTTTCTTTCTTTTTTTTTTTTTTTTAGCAGAGGTCTCGCTAAATTATACAGGCTGCTTCTGGCCTCGAACCTAGAATCATCCTATCCCTGCCTCCTGAGTCGGTGGGATTAAAGGCATGTGCCACCACATCCAGTCCAAAATGCATTTCTTAATCTACTAGATTTACAAAGTTTACTGAGGAGAACATGGACTATGCAATATTCAATAAATATGCTGAATAATTATGACCTAAACTGTATTCATTTGAAAGTGCTTTCTATAAATACTCCTTTATCCTCCTTTTACCATCTTGAGTTCAAATTAAGGAATAGTAACATCATCTTACAGAAAAACAGTATTTAAGTAACATCAAAGTCCACATTTTGAACCACTGATGAAAAATAAATCTACATTTTGTTGATGGCCTGGTACTGAAAATCTTGTTAAATTATAGATTGTTGTTGCTATAAATTAGGGGGTCAGAAAGCAATTTGTGAGCCTACAAACTTGACCTTAATTTCTATTCATTCCATACTTCACTGCTTTCCTCACTCAGATATTTAAATAGGGGGAAAAAAATCTAAGGAAATATGATAAATAATGCAAGGCAGATTAATTCTTTGTAAACCTACTTTTCCTCTCACATGTACACATACACACAAACACTTAAAATAGTGCTCTATCACTTATTTCCTACGCAATCTTTTTTAACATATAATAATTGTATATATTTATGTCTATGTGATCTTGAGTCGTTTCATCTTTAAGCCTCCATTTTCTCTTTTGGAAATAATTATAAAAAGAGTGACCACAACATGGGATTGCTATCAGCATTAAGACAACACATAAAGCATATTAGTCAATCACTATTCAAATATAAGTTTTATTTTATTTATTGATTTATCGATTGACTGATTGCAGTACTGGAGGTTTTAACTGAGGGCTTCATGCATGCTAGGCAAGTGCTTTACCACTGAGCTGCAGCGCCTAGTCTTTTTTTCTTTTTCTTTTCTTTCTTTTTTTTTTTTGAGACAGGATCTGGCTAAATTGCAGAGGCTATTTTTCGTCTCAAACTCACGATTCTCCTGCCTCAGCCTCCCAAGCTGTTGGGTTTACAGGCAAGTGTGATGACACCTGGCTACAAATAGAAGTTTTAAATATATGTTAAACCAAAACTTCAGTGCTAAGACATCAATCATGCAAACCTACTCAACAGCAGTAACTTCATGAACACCCTAAGGACACCTGCACAATTGTCTGGGAAGTCTTCAGCTATCCCTTCTCCTCTCTCAATTAGGTACACTGCTCAGGGATTAAGGTATACTCTTCACCGTACATACCATTTCCTTATTTTACTTGAGAGTACTTTGTAGGTAATGGCTGTGTTCTATTCATTTCTGTATCCTCAGACTGCAGCCCAAAAGTTTCTAACCCTGACTCACATTATAATTACATGAGGAGCTTATAAAAATATTAATGCCTGGGATCTCTCCCAGACCCATTAAATCATAAGGCAGTGGGAGTGGAGGGCAGAGAGCACAAGGAATCAGTATTGGGGGAGCATTTATTTCAAGATGTGTACATGGTATCAATCTGTTGCCAAAGTTAAGAACCACTGCACTCTGACATTTAAAATACTGTATTTGTATATACATATGTATGTCAGGATATATATATATGTATACAGCTATAGAAATATATGTGACTGAAGTCAAGACTGTCATCCACAATAGTTTGTTCCAGCCCAATCATCTCTTCCCTTCAAACAGAGTATCCTATTAATCAATTACATCCTGCATTATAATGCTTTTACACTATTAACTCAATACATAAGTATTTTCACATAATTATGCCTTATCCTTCCTTCTGGATTACAGCCTTATTCCTTGAGAATATACGCTGCCTTATTCTTGTTTTCTCCAGTTTGCTTAAGACAGTGTCTTGAACAGACAGGTAAAAAACATTTGTCTGATCTGATAAACATACACAAAGACTGCTGGCAGGAAGTAAATCACATCCAAATTATCCAACTCAGGCTAATTATTACAAAAAAAAAAGAAAGAAAAAGGTTTTTAAAATTTTTAGTAAGTGAGAACTAAAGTTTACCTCATTAAAGAACATCTGGATACTTGGACGTTTACAGTCATCACGCACAGTTATTGTTGTTGTTGTTGTTGTTGTTGTTAGGTGCTGTTGAGCCGGTATCCGACTCATAGCAATTCTCATAGGGTTTTCAATGGCTGACTGTTTCGGGATTGCCTTGGGAGTGGATTGCCAGGCCCTTCTCCCACTTTTGTGGTGCTGAGAATTGAACTCGGGAACTCAGAGACAGCAGCGCAGTGCTCTACCAACTGAGCCAAATCCCAGCCCTCACGCACAGTACCCACCCTATATCCTACCCCTCTCCCATCAGCCAATTTCAGTTTTTAACTGCTTCCTTGATAAAACTATCTCCTAGTTGATTTTGGTATCTTTAGCTCCCTCAGGTACCTTTACAACAATGTTATATAATACTCTGTAACTAATAAAACAAGTTAGTGAAAGTCACAATGCATGTGTCCTGCAGTTGTTTAATAGGTACTTCTTGAAGGAACAATGTTTATCAACCTACTATCATAAACTTAGTTGGAAATACTGTCTGAAAGTAAGAGAGTCTTTCTCAACAGAAGATAAAATATGTCTACTTTTGACTTTTGATAGGTTTGTGGTTTTTATCCTTTTACAGTATTTTTAGTATCTGAAAAGTTTATAAAAATACAACTTTTTAAAACAAGAGTGCCAAACTATATTATACAAGAAACCCTATAGTAAATGGCATGCTCACTGTTGAAAACCACTGGAGAAATGGGAAAGAATTCTAAAATAGTAACAACCTAAAGATATCAAAATGGTTCACATTCAAAGTTTTCCAATATATATTTACCACTTTTAAACTGACTTTTCTAAAAATCTGAGAATATGGGAAGGATACACTTAAGTATGCTTTAATTAGTTACTATGGTAAAATATTACTTTGTTTTGTGGGGTCCTACAGCCTTTGAAACAGATAGAGCCATAGTTACAACTAAAAGAAAGCAATCCTCAATTCCCTATTCAATAAGAAAGGTTCAAATTCCACAGGCAAAAAATGGTACCCTGGGTTGTTTGTTTTTAAGGAAGATTAAATTTAGGAGTTGCCAACACCCAAACGAAAAACATTCCAGAGTATTAGACTCAATTGTAGTGGGGAGTCATCTACATTCTCAGCACTGTTCCTTCACTGAAAGGAGGAGTACTAACAAAGGATCTAAGGATCCTTTTCTAAGGATCTCACAAGATACACCCTACTTACTTCCCCTAGTAAACATTACTCTTTTTTTTTAAAAGGTACTTAAAAATAATTTTACCACAAGCAGCCAGAGAAAAAGTAAAGTTTAACATATGCCAAGGTATTTCCCAAAACAAGACCCCTGTCAGAAGAACAATAAGTAAAAGAGTAAAATGACAAAAATTATTTTATTTGGACCATAAGCTACTTTTTAAAATACAGTTGAGGCTTTTCCAAAGCCTTGTCTTCAATTTCCCCTTAATCTTCATATTTTAAGTTTTTTTAAAAAAACTAGAAATCTGATTACTACTCTTATGAATTCCTTTTAAAGAAATTTAATGAATAACATATTTTGTGCAAGCAGCAAACCACAAAGGACAGTTCTGCGGGCTGATAAAAATCTCCCTGAAACATTCATCTAAAAATACACCCTACAGAGTTATACTCTGATTTTCCAGGTATGGAAATCTCATTTAGATATATTTGATAAACACTTTAACTTACTGCAAATGCTTTTACTTAAGCCACAATTAAAGTTATCAGATTTTGTTGTTTTGTTGTTGTTGCTGTTTGAGACAGAGTCTCACTGTGCAGCCTAGACTGGCCTAGCCTGACCATTCTCCTGCCTCAGCCCTGCTAGTGCTGAATTACAGAAGCCCCATCTAGCCGAGGTTTTTATCTTTTTTTTCCCCGGTGCTGAGGATTGAAGCCAGGGCCTTGTGCATGCTAGCCAAGTGCTCTACCACTGACCTACATCCGCAGCCCAAAGTTAGTAAATTTTTAATAGTTATTTAGTCGGTAGCAAAGTTAAGTAAATTGGAAGGCCAAGAACAAAAGAAAAAAATGTGAAACCTAAAAAACCATTGAGAAGCTGTGACTACTTTGGGTGAAACAGGTGGTGGAACCACTTCCCAAACACAGGGAGATACTTATTAAAGTAATCCAAACTTGTTTTGTTTGTTTTGTTTCAGGTATACAGGAGTGCCACAAAGTACTCCGGAAAAAATTTTACCAGTCATTTAATGGGATGCTGCTGCTACTGCCTGCAGAAATGTTTTGAGACTGGAGATCAAAAATACCCAAAACAGCACACCTACAACAGATGTTTTTGATATACTTAAATACAAGAAGAGCTCTCTAAGTATACACAATTCAGTTGTTACACCATCCCTGTTGTCCTAAATATCATTCAAATAAAAAGTGTGCCCGTGTTGGGGAGACCTATTTATAAACATTTTGATTTGTAGATGATATAGTACAGAAGTTTATTTGGATATACTCATCTTGCATTCACTGCAAATAAAGCTGTCCAGGATATATTGCTAAGACCACATTTTCTTTACAGGTGCTTGTAAACATGGCTACGAAGGAAGAGAAAATAATCTGATAACTTGCGATGGGCACGTGGGAAACTAGAGCATGTCATCATCACCATTAATCAATTTTCCTAACCGATCCAGCATAAACAGGTAACTTTGAGTAGGCAGGTCCTGGAGCCACAGGTTGTCTTTCTACCACTCTAAAGCACTCAGGATCTAAGACTTAAGCCAGGAAAGCTGAAAAAGCACGTGCCGTGCTTCGGGTTGGGGAACTTCCCAGGAAGCATTTGCTTCAAGTAAAACTCCACCAACCGTCCGCATGCCTAACACGGTGAAAGGATAAGCAGCGCGGCTGTGGGGGGAAAACTCAAGAGACGGAGCTCAGCTCTCCACTGAAGGCAGAAGGCGGCGGCAGCCCGCCAAGCACCGGCAAAAGAAAGCCCCGCCCGGCTCACCTCTGCCGCCGGGATGTTGACCACTCCGGTGGAGCGCCGCTTCTCCCGCAGCTTCCTCTTCTCGATCTGCCCCTTGCCTTTCCTGGCACTGGGGCCCGAGCTCCTGCCCTTCTCCGGGGCGCCGTCCGGCTCTTCCTCCTCACCCCGGGGCGGCGGTGTCCCCGAGCCGCCGCCGGTGGCGGCGGCAGCTGCGGCGGGGATCTCGTCCTCCGGCCGCCTCGCGCCGGGCGCAGCCCGGGTTGATGCGGCGGGGCCGCCCGCGCAGTTCACGCCCCCGGGGCCGGGGGCAGCAGGTGCGACTAAGCCGCCCGGGAGGTTGTTGTTGAGCTCGCTGGTGGCCGCCGCGGTGCCCAGAGCCCCCGCCGCGGTCTTGGCGGCCCCGTCGCCACCCCCGCTCGGGGCGGCCGGGCCCGGGGGGTTCTGTTTGGCGCGCAACTTCTCGCGCTTCGCCTTCCACTCCTCCAGGAAGTCGGTGGTGCTGCCGCCGAGGCCGCCGCCGGTCCGATAGCCACCGGTCGCCATATTCCCAGAGGGGCCGGGCGCGTTCTCACCTCAGGCCACCCACGCCCCGGCTTCAGCCGCCGCGGCCGCCGCCTGGCCGCAGGGAGAACGGACGAAAGCGGATCGACCCTCGGTGCGGGGTGGCGGCGGCTTCCCCAGCAGCCGGCGGCTCTGAAGGGAAACACAAAAGGGGGAGGGGAGGAGAGGCGTCAGGCCCGGCCCGGCCCAAGGGTCTGTCCTTCGGGGTCCCCCAGAGCGCTCCCACTGGTCCCCGCAGGCGAGCGGCCGCCGGTACCCAACCCGCAAACTTTCTCCGGCTCACCTACACCGCGGACCCTGAGGATCACCACCCCTCGAGGGGCGGAGAGAGGAGCTGACTCCGCCCCTCGGCCCGCCCGCCCCATCCCGCCGCCGGCGGTCGGAGAGCCGGCGCCGACCCCGCCACCTGTCTGTCGGTTGCGTTGCTCACTCCTTGCTCCGGCTACTGCCAGTCCGAGGTCCCAATCACCGACACCTCCATTCCGAGGCGAGGCGCGCAGCCTCCAGCCGGCTAGCGGAGGGGCGAGGACCCAACAGTCTCGCCGAGAGGGGACGGATGCGCTGGTACAGCGCGGGCAGCCCAGGCAGCCCCTCCTCACCTCTGAGGAGCTGAGGGGGACGAAGCCTGGGACTGGGGAGCCGGTGCCCTGGGGAGCCGGTGCCCAGGTGAGCCGACGCACTCGCGCGGAAGGAGGCGCGGCGAGCTCACGTCCGGAGCTGGAAGCAGCCCGGGGCAGGAGGGAGGGAAAGAAGGACGGAGGGAAAGGAGGAGGGAGGGAGCAGGGGACGGAGGGGAGCCGAGCAGTGCCGAAACGGGGCGGAAAAGGCCGAGGTGGCGCACAGTGGAGCCGGGTGTAGAGCCCGGCGACGCCCCGCCCCGCCCCGCCCCACGCGCTCAGGTGCGCGGCGCCGTGTCCTGCCCACGGCTGCGCCCGCCCCTAGCCTGGTGAGCTGCTACTGCAGCTGGCTGTCGCACCGTATGTTCCTGGGCAAGCAGTCTCGCGGTGTCGGTACTCATAGCGCCGGCGACTCCGGGACAGCAACGGCGCTCCACGCTCCTCTCCCGCTCTTCTTTTCCGCCTTGCTTTTTTCATGCCACTCTTCCTTTTAAGTACAAGATCGTCTTTATTCGAGGGAAAGTTTCGACTGCTGCTAAAAGAAAGTGCAGTCAATTTGTGATGATTCATGACCCGGCTATCCTCAATGGGAGAATCCCCATCTGCTCCTTCTCCTCGTCACTGCCGGCTTTTCAGATGGGCTAGATTGGCTGTGGCAGCCAGAACAGAGTTGAAACAAGCCCAGCAACCTTCTAAGAGTGTCCTGGTGAAAAAGGGTTAGCTGAAAGGAAAGGCTAAAATCGTCAGTGAATTATCAGGGTTTACTATTATCTTAGTCTTTCAGATTTGTCAAAACTTCTTTCAGCAATTTATTGTATTGGCAATCCAGGTCTTGTTTGGAATTTGCTTCTTAACCCTGTCTCTGACCATCCATCCTTCTTACGGATCATGGATTTAGCAGGAAAATTCCTTATCAAAGAACTAACGCTACAATTGATCTTGATTTGAGATGACCTGGGGCAGTGCAAGTCTCTATTTCTCCATCCTTACTATTCCATAGGGTAAATTTCAATCTCAGATGCAAATAATCTAAGACTTCTGGATCACGGCTGGGTAAACTGCGTATAAGCACCAGAGGAGACTGGCCTCCAGTCTCCAAGTAAGGACAGAGCACATCATTGTCATAGGCTACAAATGCCAGGTCTCCATTTTGTAAAAACAGAGTCCTGAGTCACAGGCTTATCGAACATAAATCTTTCCTCCTACTGAATATTCTTGTGTTGCCCAGGTGACACATGGTAGGTAGGCAGTCTGTGTGTCTGCCACAGGAGTGGGAACAGGAGAAAGTGATTCACATGGTGTTTTCTCAGAACCACAGTTATACTCTTTGGTCTGGCTGTTCAAATGAACATGAGTGACAAGGAGAAATCTCTGGAAATCTGGTAGGAAACTTAAAAGGCCTTCCTTTAGAGTAGGTTTAAAAGCCATTTGCCTAGCTGGTACCACCAGAAATTTCTCATGACAAATAAATTCATTATTTCCTGAGTTTTAAGGGGTAGAAATTGAGGATTGGGTATTAAATGTTCACATTCTTGTGCTTCCTAACCTAACAGAATTTTCTCTTGGAGGGGCTGCGGAATATGTTGAATAGTTGAGAGATGTTGAGCATACATTTAAATTCTCTGAAACTCAGAATCTTTCTTTACTATTAATCAGTAGTACTAACATATGTTTTTAAACTGTTTTAAGAATTGACACTACATGTAGTGTGCTTGGTTCAAGGAAGGCACTTAACGTTGTCCCCCCAATTAATGTCAAGCAGTTAGAGTCTTGGGTCTCAAAAGGAGAGTCTGGGAAGAGACAATGCAAAAAAAGATGAGATATTGAATGTACACTCTTGAAAACAATAGACTTTGAATGAACTAGGGTAACACTTATGCCATATAAATTTATCGCTGCATCTTTTAGACCAGTTCTCTTATTATTAATAGACTCTGAGTCAGGAATGTTGGCTCCTACTGATGTGTGGCTTTGGGCAAGTTGCTTAACATTTGTGCCTCTGTTTACTTACATATAAAATGGGGGTAATGATACTTCCTACATTATGAGAGTGTTCTGAAAGTGCCTAAGGTCCTTAGATAAAAGGTAGCATGTGAGAACCAGAGTAGTTATTATTAGCCAATAAAGTGCCCTAGGAAATATGGATGAAAGAGATTATTAAGGTACAGAGTACTGTGTTTTATTATTTTTATCACTTATTATCTCTTTTGTCTTTACCATTCTTAATATTCTCAAAGATATATTTCACAGCCAGGCTGCTTCCAACATTGCACCAAGATATTTAGCTGAGTCAGTCCTAAATTGCAAGAGGCTTGCATATTATCAATCTTTACATATAGAGTTCTGATGAAATAATCCTGAGACTCAGAGCTTGTTTCTCAATCTCAGACTGTTGACATTTAGGGTTGAATAAATCTTTGTTTTGGCGTTTGCCCTGCCTGTTGTGGGATATTTCGCAGCATCATTGACTTCTATCTTCTAGATACCAGTAGCATCCCCAGCCTCCTTTGTGATGTTGCCAAATGTTCCCTGGGTGGTAGTTAAGAACCTCTGAGTTGGCATAACATAACTAATTTTAGTGATCCCCTTTCCCTGAACAAAAGGAAAATATGATGATACTAACAAAACAAAAAGACTTATTATAAACAGAGTGAAACTTATTATATATGTTAAATCTTACTTAATGTTTTCCAGACAGTAAATTTGCTGTGATGTGGGATAGCCTGTTTGTATGTGTTGAAATAATTAATAGTATATTGGAAAATAGCCATTTTGACTTCAATGCAACTATTTCTGGAGCATATGCAATCCAACCTCAAATCATAATAGTATATGTACATAGAATAAAAGGTTAGGTACTTTAGTTCTATAAGGATTATAGCAAAATATAGCAGTCTTTACTTACCCTCCTCATTATCAAAACCCTACCTAGAATTTTGAACTCTTAACTGTTTCTGATAATATAGATCTTCATGTTTGTTCATTTGTTTAAATGTGTTTATCTGCTATTCTGCTTCGTGATTTTTCCATTTTTAGACATCATAAGGTAATTTAGCTAACACTAACTATACATATACTTTTCTTTCTCCTAAATACCTACTGTATATATCATGATTATGTCATGATTCTTATTGAATTTTCAGTTTACATTACTATGATTATATATTATATACAGCAGAGCCATGTGGTGTACTATTGCACTTCTTTCATGTTTTTTTAACAACAGCTTTTCATTGTTACACAACTCTTTCCTTTTCCTACAGTAAAAACTTCTTTTTTGTTTTCAATTGTTGTTGTTGTTGTTGTTAGGTGCCGTCGAGTCGAGTCCGACTCATAGCGACCCTATGTACAGCAGATCGAAACACTTGCCGATTCTGTGCCAGGCAAACCATCTTATTTATGTTTAAGCCCATTGTTGCAGACACTGTGTTAATCCATGTTTTCAATTAGTGGCATATTTTTCTATATACTAGTTACAAATTTATACTCAAATTTTCCTATTCTCAATGCAGTTACCTCATTACATCAGGTAATTTATCAGTTCCTCTTCTCTTTTTCTTGAAGACATCTCTCCTGGAGCCCTCCATCCCCTATGTTAGTTTGTACTGATTTTAAGACCTGTTGCTCTATGCTCATCCTGGGATTATTCTTTCCTAGCATCTTGGGATCATTTTTTATCCAGACCACTTATTTCCTGAATTCTTTATTTTCTTCTCTCATTTCCTGCCCTCATTTCAGTGGAGTACATCTTCCGTGTATTCTGGAGAGAATATAATCATACATTTTTGGAGATCCTATATACTGGGAAATGTCTTTATCTTCACACTTGAATAATAGTTTCCTGGAGCTTAGAACTCTAGGTTGGAAATCATTTTCCTAAGACTGATGATATTCTGATTCTTTTCTTCCTGAAAGCTTTTGAGTCTTCTTAACAAATTGTTTTGAGATATCTTTAAGACATTCTCTGATTTAAGTCCTTTTTCATTATAATGTTAGGTTTTCAATGGACCCTTTTAAACTACTATCTGCTAGTTGGGAAATTTCCTTATCCTATTTCATTGATCAGGCTGAGGTTTAGCTCAGTTAATAGGGTGCTTCTCCTCACTCTTTGAGGACCCAAGTTCAATCCCCAGCACCACAAAAAATGGAGAAAGGACATGGCAATCCACTCCTGAAACAATCCGGAAGCAATCATGCATTGAAAACCCATGAGGGTCACTATGAGTCACCTGAATGGTACCTAACGACACCATCAACATTTCTTTGATAATGCTTTCATTTCATTTTGTCTGTTTTCTCTTTCTGAAACTCCTGTTGAGTAGATGTTGAACTGCTAAGAGTTCTCTAATAAAATTTTATTCTTTTCTGTCTTTCATCTTTCTGGCATGTCATTCTTCTTTGAGTGACCTTCCTTCATTTTATATGCTAGCCTTTCTATTGAGTTTTTGTTTCTGCCACTATTTTTTTTTCTCTAAGATCACTCTCTTGTTGTCTGTTGTTGTTGTTGTTGTTGTTGTTGTTGTTGTTGTTGTTAGGTGCCGTTGAGTCGTGTCCGACTCATAGCGACCCTCATAGGGTTTTCAATGGCTGACTGTTTCAGGATTGCCTTGGGAGTGGATTGCCAGGCTCTTCTCCCATTTTTGCGCTGCTGGGAATTGAACTTGGGACCTCAGAGACTGCAGCGCAGTGCTCTACCAGCTGAGCTAAATCCCAGCCCCTCTTGTTCTCTAAATGTTCCTTTTTCATGGCATTCTGTTCTTATGTCACATATTCAGCATCTTTTCCCTCTCTGAGGAAATTTCTTTATCTTCTGCTGTGCTTCTTGCTTATATTCCCCTTCTTTTCCTTTTGTTTTGCTCATCATCTTTCATGTCAGAGCCTTGCTCATCAGTTTTCTGTTCATTCTGTGTAAGGTTGAAACATTGGAAAACTGATCAGAAGGTCTTCTGTGAAAGGGTAGAGCTTGGTGAATGATAG
Source organism: Pedetes capensis (assembly GCA_007922755.1). Lineage (NCBI taxonomy): Eukaryota > Metazoa > Chordata > Mammalia > Rodentia > Pedetidae > Pedetes > Pedetes capensis. The sequence goes on along the minus strand of VMDO01002685.1, from coordinate 99,170 downwards.
GCCTCATTTAGGTGCCTGATATTTGGATGTAGGAATTTTGTGGTAGTATATGTCATATGTCAGCATCTGTGAAGCTTCACTTTTGGCCTGTACAGTTTCCCTGAGACAAACTGTGTTTCTGCCTGTGTTGCCAGTTGCCAATTGTTTTAGGTGCCAAGTAGGGAAAGAGGACCAGGGAGTCTCCTTATTCAATATTCAGTTTTCCTCACAATCACTATGCTCAGCGTGCCTGGAATACTTGAGTTCAGTGTGTTTGTGGTTCAGCATCTGCTCAGTGTGAACTTCCAGTACTCTTTCAGGATCAGGTAAGACAGTTTCCTTGCTACTGAGCCCTGCAGTGGGCACTTAAGAATCTAAGTATTCCTTATGTCGATTTTCACCTAATCCTTCTGTTTTTACCCCCACCTTTTGCTCTTTTTTCAGTTATATGCTACTGCTTCTAATTTCTGACCCTTTCTCCAGGGTTATGCAGGACAAAATGCATTACTTCTTATTGACTTTATCGATAAATCATTAGAATTCACCTTTCTCTGTTGTACTAAAGTCTTATCTGCTTTCCATCTTTGGTAGTCCAAAATTTTGTTCTTCTCTCCCAACCTGTTTGCTGTTACTAGTTTATCAGTTTACTTTTGTTTTAGTGAAATTATTTGAAGGAATAGAGGTAAGCATATGTGTTTAAACTGTTGTGTTTAATTGTTGTTGTTGTTAGGTGCCATCGAGTCTGGTATCCGACTAATAGCAATACTCATAGGGTTTTCAATGGCTGACTGTTTTGGGATTGCCTTGGGAGTGGATTGCCAGGTCCTTCTCCCATTTTTGCGGTGCTGGGAATTGAACTGGGGACCTCAGAGACTGCAGTGCAGCTCTCTACCAACTGAGCTAAATCCCAGCCCTTGTTACGTTTAATAGGAAGTATAATTCATCTACTATACAGATTTCCAGATACTTTGAAATCTACCCCATAAGTCTTGATCAATAAGGACCAGGACATCTTTTGCCCCCATTAAATTACATCAGATGCTCATACTGATTAACACTAAAAGGACTTTACAAAATGTTTGCTTTCTTTTTGAAGACGTGGCTCATTAATGGGATGAGATATATATATATATATATATATATATATATATCCATATATATATATATATATATGGATAGCAGAGAAGCACTGACAATAGTACCAAGCATGGCACAGTGTTAGAGAGTGGTTCTTTCTGTTAGACAAGGTCACTATGAGTCACACTCAACAGCACCTAACAAAAACAAATATATATATGTAAAACCCTAGGAAGAAGGTTTTGTTATCTATAGATATAGTTCTCTTTTCCAAGTATTTTTGTTTTCTCTCCCCTAGTTAACTATATGTTATATAACTAGTAAATTTTTCTCTTTTTCAATTCCCTATAGGTAATCTAGGCCAGATTTTTCACCTAACCTGGGAAAACTTGGATTTTATGGTGTCTGAAGCTAGTACAATTTGGTGGGCCTTCTTTGAGAAAAAGAATAAGAGTTGTGTGTGGTGGCTCAAGCATGTAGTCCCAGCACTCTGGACCCAGTGGCAGAATGATCATGAGTTCTAGGCCAGCCTGGGCTGCATAGCAAGACTGTGTCTCAGGGAAGAAGGAAGAGAAAGAGAAAGAGAGAAAGAAAGAGAGGGAGGGAGGGAGGGAAGGAAGGAAAGAAAGGAAAGAAAGAAAAAATAAGAGAAGAAAAAGGAAGGGAGGGAGAAGGAAAGGAGGAAGGAAAGAAGGTAGGAGAGAAGGGAGGGGGAGAAGAGAAGGAGGGAGAAAGAGAGGAAAGAAGGAAGGAAAGGGAAAAGGGAAAAGAATGAGCAAGAAATTTTAAACTATACGTTTAAACAAATTGACAAATACCATAAAATTACAAAAATCTAGAAAAACCCAAATTATTCATTAATTTACTGTCATATTTCTATCATACTATTTTATATTAACTTTATTGTTGATTTTATTATGCATTGATGCAGAAAATACATGTCTTTACATGTCAGCGTATCCGTTACTTGTAGTACAAATATATTTAGGTTTATGCATCACAAATAGAAGAACTCTGATAAATTCTGACGTCATACTATCCCCATCAAAAAGAAAATAATGTATTGGGTATTTATAATTTTATCCCTTATATTATCTAATATACTTGATAGCATGGAACTTCTATTTTGACTAGATGTCAATGAAAACAAAATTCTTTATTTTACACATCTGATGATTGGGAGCATTTCCCACCGCCATCAGACTTTACCACCTCTTCTAGGGAGTAATTTCCTCTTGTCAGCAGCTCACTTTCCAGTCACTCTTACTCACCAAGGAACTCCTGGCTCACTGTCTGTCTCTCCACGCCTATGTTTATGACCAGTTGTTAGTGATAACATCCGAAAAGATAATTTATCCAGTTTCCTGACATCTTAGATACTTGACCTCTCCACTCCAAATAACCGTTTTCTCTTCCCCCTCTTCAGTCAGGCATTCTCACAGTCTCTCGACTTTATCACATGCATAAATGCATCTGCAAAATGTCATTGTAAACATTCTGTTTTCCAACTACTACCTGTTACCTTTTTAGTATACCAGCATACTTACTCTGTTACCCACACTACAACCACTTTTTAATCTGTTTATCCTACCAATTTTTCATTACCTAGCACTTATTTTCATGTCCTAAAACTTCCTTACTCAGCCTTGATTCTGAAAGTTATCATCAGCCTCCTCTCTCTGTGTACCTGCTCAGTTAAATAAGATTGATTAAAAACAGTATGACATGCTTCCTAACCCTATTTTGAATGAATGACCATAGTCAACTAGGTAGACCATACTGTCTGGCAATTCCACAGCCCTAGTAAGGCTGCTCTCATGTGCTCCAAAATGACTAGTTTACATTAGTCCTTTAAACCTTCATCACCTCTTCATTCCAGCCTCTCAGTTGATGAACTTGCCATCTTAGTCCACCAACTAATACAGGACCACTAAGAGTTGAGCTTTTCATCTTCCCAAGACAACTCTGCCCATCTTTCTACACCTGGACCTCCTGTCTGCCTTCTCACTTTTAAGATGAAGTGCCCTGCCTCTCTCAAAGGCAAACTATCAGAGTCTTTCCACTTTCAAGAGCTTTGCTTCTACAATTATACCCATCTATGTTAGTGAGACTTTTCATCACTGTGACAAAATACATGGCAGAAACAAGGGAGGAAGGATTTATTTTGATTCACAGTTTCAGAGGTTTTAGTTCACGGCTAGCTGGCTCCATTGTCCTGGGCCATGTTGAGGCAGAACACCATGGTGGAAGGGCATGAAAGAGCAAAGCTGTTCATCAGGTCAGGAAGCAGAGAAAGAGATGTAAAGGGCCAAGAACAAGATACCCTTCAAAGGCACGTCCTCAGTGACCTACTTCCCTCCAGCCAGGCCTCACATCCTACTATCTTTCAATAATACCAGCAAATTATGAGTCCATCAACAGATTCATTTGTTGATGAAGTTAGAGCCTTCATGATGCAATCACCTCTCAATGATTGAATCCACAAACTGGAGAGCAAGCCTCCAACACGAGGCTTTGAGGGGATACTTTATATCCAAACTATAACGCCGTTTCTCATGTATAATCAACTTCTCTAGTAAATCCTTCCCTTTATCATACAAATAAGCTCTGGTCATTCTATTAGTTTTCCATTTAAAGGTATAACAAATTTGCAACAGTAGCATTTTAAAACAAGATCATTCTACCATCTTATAGTTTATAATAAAGTCCCATGTGGACTCACTGGGCTAAAATCAAGAGGCCAGCAGGGCTGCATTCCTTTCTGGAAGTTCCTGGGGAAAATACTTGTTTTAGGGGTTTCTGTTGTTTGGTTTTGTTTTTGTTTTTCTTATTTTTCTCTTTCCCATCTCTAGAAACCACCCACATTTTTTGCTGGTGGTAGTCTTCATTCATCTTCAAAGCTAGCTATGGTGCATCTCACTGTGCCTTTCCTCCATGGTCCCATCTCTATAATTTTCTCTTTTGCCTCCCTTTCCCATTTTTAAGGATCCCTGGTACCACCTAGATGATCTAAAATCTTCCTATTTTAAGATCAGTTTATCATCAATTTTATCTTAATTCTCCTTTGTGATGTAATTTAATATATTCACAAGTTCCAGAGACTGGGGCCTAGAAATCTTTGGAAACCATTATCCACCTACCATACCCTCTTAAAGAGAGAAGCTTCTCTTGATTCCAGGATCCTGTCTAGTCAGTGTTCTATTTCTCAGTTCATGTTCATTGTCAAAATTCTTAGAAGAGCTATCTTTGGTCACTATTGCTACTTCCACTCTTACCGTTCAATCTTGCTCTTATAATTTCCAAATGCTTTTTGGTCTTCAACACTCTCTTTATGACTCACCACTCATCAAAATTATCAAAAAGTTTCCCTATCTCCACCCACTCTGAGTCCTACTTAGCCGTTGTTGTTGTTGTTGTTGTTGTTGTTGTTGTTGTTAGGTGCTGTTGAGTTGGGTCTGACTCATAGCAACCCTATGTACAACGGAACTAAACACTCCCTGATACTGTGCCATGCCCAGCATTATTATCATTACTTCTCTGCTATTCATAGGGTTTTCAATGGCAGATTAGTTTGGAAGTGGGTTGCCATGTCCTTCTCCCAAGCCAGCAGCATCTGGTATTCCCAGGCAGTCTTCCATCCAAGAATTAATGAGGCCAACCCTGCTTAGCTTCTGAGATCTGGAGGGATCAGATACCAGGGTGCTATGGCTTCAGACTAGCCTATATTATTTAGCACAAATAATGATCCCTCATTTTTAAAATCTTCCTTCTTATAATTTTGTTTAAATCACCAAAGAAGTTTTCCATTTTCCCTTTCAACCTTACTGGATGCGCCTTCACCAGCCTCCTTTACCCAGTCCTCCTCTCCTGCTTAACCTCTAAAAGTGAAAGTCAACCCAGGGCATAGTCATTGGCCCTCTTTTTTTCCCCTCAGGCCATACTCTCTCCCTAGATGATTTCATGAAATCCCATAGTTTTCAACATCACTGCCAAATTTATGTCTCAAAGTAACTTTTTCTTCCCTAAATTCAAGACAATCATATCCCTTTTGCCCACTTGACATCTCCATGTAGCTAATAACCCTCTCAAAGTGATATAGCCAAACAAAGCTCTCTATCCACTTCTTCCTCTGCCCCACACTATCCTCTCATTTCTTCCCTGTCTTGATAAATGGCCTCACATCCATCCAGTTGTTCAAGCAAAAACCCAGAAGCTTCCTTGACTCATATCTGTTCCTTACCCCATAAATCCATCACATCATCTTAACAGTAGCCATTTCAAAATATATCCAATGATAACAACTAGAATGATGTTATCAAAATATAATTAGAGCCAGGACTGCCTCATCCCTCATTTCACTGCATTCAACTCCTAAAGCACTCCATGGCTGTTGCTATTGTTCAGGCAGGCCCAGGTGTAGCTTATACTGGTAGACCTTCTCAGCATCCATGTGCGGTTTGTTCTGTCAGTATACAGAATCCACATAAGTGAATGTGGAGTCATGACAACTTCCACAGAGATATCAAAGACCAGGAAGCCAGGCAGAAATTAGCTACTGAGTTAGAGTACCTACAGACAATACCCAATGGGGTGATACCTTGTGGAGCTGTAGAAATGGAGCTATAGTGGGAACCCCAGAAAGGTAGAACGTCTCAGAAAACTGCCAACATCAGTGTGTAGCCTGAGAGAGCAACCATGTAGGCAGCAAATAGCAAAGCCATAGAGGTAGGCCTGCCCAAGACTTTGGGGGCTCAGTCCTCGCTGCAGTGTGCAAAGCACTCTGGACTTGGAGTCTAAGGATTTAATGTCTTCCCTGCTGGTTTTTAATCTTGTTTTGGGCTGATTCTTCCTATCAAGTTGCGTGTTTCTCTCTTTTGGAATAAAAATGTTCATCCTATCCCTATTGAGCCATTTATGTCTTGAAAGTGTGTAACTTGATTTATTTTATAGGGCCTCACAGCTGAAATAGGGGCTCACACCTACAAGGTGATCTGAGTCTCAGGTGAGACTTCAGCATTGGACTTTTGAGTGGTACTTGAACAGCTAAGACTCTGGGACTACTGAGAATAGAATGAATGCATTTTTCTTTGTTAGATGGAGATAAACTTCAGGGGTTAGGGGATACGGTTTGGTTTGGTTTGTCCCACACAGATACACACGTTGGAGATCTAGTCCCTAGTGTGGTGATGGAACTCTGAGAGTTGAGGTCTAGTAGGAGGTCCTTAAGAAATTGGGAGCATACCCTTGGAAGTGACTATGGGACTGTGGGAAGCTTCTCTGGCTTCCTGTTTGGTGATGTGATCTCTCCCTTCTGCATTACACTCCTGCCATCTGCCATGAGGACCTTACTAGAACCAAACTGATCCCAGTGTCATGCCCTTGAACCTCTAGAACTGTGATCCAAATAAATCTTTATAAAACTACCTGGCACAGAATCGGGAAGTGTTTCAATCTGCTGTACATATGGTCACTATGAGTCAGACTCGACTCGACAGCACCTAACAACAACAACAACACATCAGGTATGACATTATAGAAGAGAAAAACTGACAAATGCAGACCCCATCTCATCTGGCTCCCACCTTCACCATTGGCTTTGATTCAGATAACTCTTTCCTTTGCTCATTAGCTTCGGCTTCACTCTTCCTAAAATATTCCAAGCTCATTCCTGTTGTAGTGCTTCTATACTGCCTAGAACCCTCTGCTCTCAAATTTAGCCATATCTTCTTGTCATTAGGTCACAGCTCAACTGTCACCTGCATAAAAAAGGGCCTTTCCTGATCACTCAGTCTAAAAAAGCCAAATTCTTCATCCTAAAACTCAACCTGTATTGTATTGCCATGTTTTGTAGTGTTCATAATACTTGCTACTACTAGAAATTATCCATAGGTGTTTATTGACAGTCTCTCCCACCCTAGAATGTAAACATACTAAAATAGACATCTTGCCTATTTTTCTTCACAGGTGTATCCCCAACACCAATAAATAGGTATTTAAAAAAATCTAAGTTCTATGGATAGATTTGGGAAGGTCTATAGATCAAATAAAAGAATATTTTTCCTATGGGTTTCCTCCTAGTGGTATAAAATTTGTCTGAATGCAAAGAAAATTATTTTGAATGTCAAAATAGTTTATAAACTAATGGGCTACTAATAGAGTTAAGTAGCATGCAATTTTTATATCGTTATATGTGTCCATTTTTAGGAATTTAACATATGCTGCCATTATAATAATGGGCACTTGCCTTTGTTTACATCAAGCTTCACTTAAATTGGTAAATTTTTTTTTTTTTTTAAAGAGAAGGTACTGCAAAGTCAGGTAGGGTTGTGGTCAAAAACAGAAATTTAGGTTATATTCTTTTGCATCATTCTCAGGCATTTCCAAGACATATGACCTTGGACCTTGGACAAATTACTTAAATTTTCTGTTATGTTATTTACCTTACAGAATTGGCAATATTAAATGAGATTTATTCTTTGAGTTTGCTTTTTCTGTAGCTACTGAACATACTGAAACACAAAAAGCCCACAGGTGTTGGTTTGTTTTGTTTGTTGAGACAGAGTCTCAGTAAGTTGCACAGGCTGACTCTGGCCTTGAACACATGATCCTTCTGCCTCCACATCCTTCTTACACCAAGTTGCTGAAAATACAGACATGCATCACAGTTCCTGGTTTCACAGCATTGTTTCTATAAAATATTCTTGCTAGCAAAAATCTAATTTCAATAAAGCTGAGAGAGTATCTTCTATCTTGTAATTACACAGCCAAAAGAAGAAAATATGGAGGAATTCTTTATGATAAAAGAATAAGGGGCAATGTCTTAAATAGTCATTCATGATAAACAAATGAAAAGACAAGCCACAGGATAGGAGTAGAAATTTCCATGGCATAAAGAATATGATCCAGAATATTGAAAGAATTATGACTAATAAAGAAAAAGACAATAGTGCTTTAAAAATGATCTGTGGATATGAATATTCAATTAGTAGCAGAATAAACTGAATGACAAACACTGGGGAAGATAAAAAATAAGAAATGCCAAAATACTACAATAGGTACCATTTTATACCTATTATACAATATTGTATTATCCAAAAGTTATTGTTTGATAATGCCAAAGATAGTGGGAAGCTGGAGGGGAAACTCTTAGTGTTGAGTATTAATTGATCCAACAGTTTTGGGAAATTTGGGGGCAATACGTAGTTGTTAAAGATATAATTTCCCAACAATCCAGTAATTGCATTTTATGTATCTACCCTAGAGAAATTCTGACATGTGCACAGGGACACATGGGTGTAAATATGCACTGAAGGTCTAAAGATAATAATGAAAAGGAGGAAAAACTATCGGTAGCTAGTAGTCAAATGAAGTTTCCCCCCACACTCAGCAAGCTGATATGGATGATCATGAGTTTGAGATCAGCCTGGGATACATAACGAGATCCTGTCTCAAAATGCAAAACAAATAAAAAATAAAATATAGTTTTTTAATGTAGTGGAACACTTTATAGCATCTCAGAAATATCCTTAAAAATCAGTTTCAAATGGATATCCAAAGTATGATATCATTTATGTAAATTTCCAAAATACATAAACAATAATATATATACCATTGATTGATTTATGCTTTTCTAATAAAAATACAAACAAATCAAATTTAGCTTATTAATTACTTGTCAGGACAAAGAATGGGGAAAAAAGCATAGGTGCTGCCATGTTGCTAATTTTTGTTTGTGGGTTTTTTTGCTGTAGTAGGGATCAAACCCAGGGCCTTGTACACAAAGCAAATGTTCTACCACTGAGCTACATCCCCAGCTCTGCATTGCTCTTTTAATTTACTTGTTTAAAAAGAAAAATATAAGATAAATATTATAAAATGTTAGCATTTGGTAAATCTGAATGGGAATACATAAACTATTTGTTATGTGAGTGTTATGGGCAACTTTAACAAGATTGAACTTGTCCCAACTTGTCATGGGCAATGTTAAAACCTCGCCTTTTTTTTTTTTTAACAAGCAAAAACTCCCACATAATTGGAGAGATCTTAGCAAAGCCATGTACCCTGGAAATATTTGAAATGGTTTGTGGCTTGGAGTAAAAGCAGAAAACTGAAGCCAGGCCAATTTCAAAAGTTGCCATTCTCTTTAGAATCACTGATCTTTCTTCTAATTTTGCTAGATTTTCTCTCAATATCTGGAAACAGATCTCTAAACTGGCTCCTAAACCTCTTTGATTGCACAAGCAAATAGCTCGACAAAACTGCTAATGCCACTCATTTTAATTAGCTCTTCATTATCATTCTTTATTTGTACATTGATGCCCTTGCCATTGAATAAGCATTACAAGTTTTCTGAACCCCTTCTGGAAATTTGACAAACCATTGTCATTTTTACAAGGGTGAAAAAGCATCTCTGTCAAGGAAAACTTTGGGAACTGATGGAACATTTCAGAAGCTCAGCAACACACCTGGTTTGGCTGCTTTGCTGAGGACGCTCCACACAGTGCTGTGACTCATGGTCTCCCCATCAACAGGAATCAGGCTGTGCCAGCAATTCTGAAAGGAGTGTTCTCTACCACTGAGATAGACATCAACTTTATCAGAGCCCAGCCGTTACCTCAGCTTTTAAAAGAAATTTTGTCCAGAAAAGATCCAAATAGAAAGCTTTTCTACATTACACATAGACCACTGACTTTCCAAGGAACAAATCTTCATGGGTGGTGGGGAGACCTACTCAGAATAATCTGAGAGCTCATTCATGGTTTTATTACATTGTAGATATCTTTGATCATGACACTAAGGTAAATCTTTTGATCCAATATCCTACAAAGAGTATTATGGATGCCAGTAAAAAAAAAAAAAAAAAAAAAAAGATACCAACTTTTATAGCTCAGTCCCCATTTCAAAATGTGGAGGTGAGCTATACAATTTCCACTGTGGAGGAAGGATTTTCTATGATCGGAAGCCCATTGATTATCTTACTAGTTTCTTTGCAAGCAGAAATCTTCAATATCTAAAACCACCACTGAATTCTTTTTGACTGTTACTACCCCTTAGATGAATTTAAAATTAAACATGAATACATCGTCATTTTTTGGCCTAGAAAAAAACTTCAAAGATATATACCTTACCAAAGATGATTCCATTGACATACTCTAGTGATGGTGCTTTATGAATTTGATTCAGTCCAGGGTATTGACCTATATAAGTGAATGTTTTTAATGCTTCCTGCACTTAAAAAAAATGAAATCAACTGGATGACATAGATAACCTAACCCATTTATTCAAATGAAAAGCAGCCTTTTACTGCTATTTTACTATTAGGCAAAATTAAAAGTTGATTTTTATTTCACTGACACACTTGGATTTAATTCAAATTTCTAAGAATATTTTGCATAAAAATCATAGCAGGAATTTATTGCTTACTACAATCTGAGCACAATGCTACCATTTCCTATATAGTGCTTAATTTAACCCTTTAAATAGTCTCATGAAAGGAGTAGTAACTCTTAACTGGTATTGTGTTTCTGGGGTTACATATGACCCCCTGACACACATACCCATTCTTAGGTAAGTGCTATAGCAAGCACCTCATGTCTGGCACATGCCCAGATGTCTATTTCGAACCAGTGATATGAGTTAAAAATATTACTTTCCTTCCACACATCAGAAAAAGGAAGCATAGAGAGGTGAAGTAGCTTGTCCAGTGTTGCACAACTAGTACATGATAATGCTAAAGAGTTAAGCATATATCTGCCTGATTCCAGAGCCTGTACTCAGTCTATACACCATCCTTCATTTATAGACAGTGCAATAAAATAAACAGAATGCAAACAGCTCAACTTATGTGCATTTATCAATGATTTCTTTGGATTTAATCAAAATTTTAGGGCTTCATAATGAGTAAAATACTAAGAATCACTGGACTAAACAAACCATAGAACTTTGGCACCTTAAGGAATTTTTCTCTGTCATTCATTGCACCACAGTGTCTGGCATGTAGCAGGAGCTTTATGTGTGAATATATGTCAGATGGCCCACCATTAGGATGACTATTCTTAGTTTGCCTCAGAAGAAGCTCACTGTCTCAGTGGGCTTTAGATGGGAGGTAAAGGCAGTTTGGGTTGGGGACATACCATATTCCTTGGTGTATGAACCATCTGAGTGTTTGGTTCTCAGTCTTGCAGAATGGGAATGCTCATTTTACCAGCATTTGAAGAGCATATGAAGGTCTCAGGGTCATAGTCGCCTTAATAGACCGCATTTATCCAACATATAAAAGTCAAATCAATCATTAATTTATGAAGAAAAATATGAGGTCAGAAATATAGGATTGTTAAAGCAGTCATGATCAGCATGTATTTTCTAAGGAAGCAGACACATATGGGAATGAAAACAGTATAACTTCCAGTTTACCTGGTAAATATGGAAAATGAACAAGGGGGTTTAGTTAAATGAAACCAGTGTTTAGTGGCCTCAGCTTGCAGACTATAAGATATACATCTCTGCAAATAAGAAGTGTCCTGCCAAAGCAAATAGAACACAATGGCTTTCCACAGGACCTCTGCAATGATAAAGAGGTTGACTAACCCTATTACTAATGGACATTTTAATCTTTCATGGTTTTAGTCTGATTATAGTCATGTTTTATTGGTCACATCTCTTTCAGGTGAATTTGCATATCTCTTAAAAATAAAATATTTTCAACTTTTTGACATTTAATTCTCCCAGGACAATTTTACGGGTGGCCATTCTACCATATCTTCGATGTTAACAACTAATGTGTCAAAGGCCACTGAAAGGAAGGTTAGTCCTTTTATCTTCTAACAGAAGTTGCTCCTAATTTTATATAAGCTACATGAAGAAAAGGATTATAGTCCTTCACTCAAGGAACATTTTAGGGGCATACTACCATATGCCAAGCTTGTTCTATGTAAGCATAAAAAAAAATTACAACGCAAATTTGGTTATACATATAATTGGCTTTTATTTTTGATTCATGGGTCAGGGCAGCTTCCACACTACAAAGCAGAATGAAGCACCCACTGAGCAATGCAGAACTGTGGGTTTAGTAAGGAGGAGACAAGGAAACAGAACAATGGGGAAAGCCCTGATTGATCAACATCAGGTTGCATTTTATAAGGGTTAAAGCTGAAGGAATTTTCTTATTGCACTAAGGTAGATTAGAATCTCCTGTCTTCAGGAAAAACTGGTCTGTTATGGGATCTCTCTGCTTCCTTAAAGTTTCAGTTTGATTATGTGGCATTTAGCACAAGTGACACCATTTTGATTTGGGCTGACGATTGGAGTCTAGAGCAGGAGCTTAGTCCAAAACAATGACTTCCTATAATTTTTGTTTAACAAAAGTTACTGTTCTACGCATCACAGTGCAAAGATGAGTGGTAGCTCCACCTTCAAGTAACTTGCGTGATATCAGCAAATATTTAAACAAAAACAAACACATAAAGAATATCTAAATAAAATAACTGGTAAAAAATTATGGTATTCAGTTCTAAACAGAAATATGAACAAACAGCTGTGCAAAGAACAGAATGAGGAAACAGATGGCTTCACCAAGAATTAAGAGGAGATTTTTCAAGTAGACAGGGAAGTGGATTCCAACAGATGGGATCATTTATGAAAAGGCACAGCAGTGTAGAGTGCCTACAAATAATTGGGCAGGTAGTGCTCTTGGAAGGATAGAGGTGGGAACAGACACAGGGGTTAAGCAACCTGGGCTTTCAGAAACAAGGCACGGGAGATCTTTCCCACCCCCCTGGTATACTCAGCTCTCCTGGTTTGACTTCTATTTCTCTGGTTATTAATTCTCTGTCTCTTTCAGAAGCTTTGTATTTCTCCATCTTATTCTTTGAATCAGCAATTTAAAAAAATTGTTTTTGAATGAGTAAAACATGTATGTGGCATAGTATTCAATGCTATAAGGGCAAAGTGGGAATAATTCCACTCCTGATGACTAGCTATTCTGTTCTCTCTTGCTCCCTTATAAAACCCACTGGGCCAGCTTCCTGCATATCCTCCCAGAAAGTCTTTGCATAGGCATGTGTTTGTGTATGTGTGTACATGTGCATAGGTAAATAGGTGTGCATATGAATTTTTTGTACTTAATTTTTACACTCCAAAATAGATTTTGGAGTTCTTTCCATATTGATTCATTCTTTTATTAATTCACTCGACAAGATTTTATTGAGCACCTACCTGGTACCTGTTACAGCAATGAACAAAATATGCAAAATATCTGACTTTGTGGAGGTAACATTTTAGTAGAAGTAGTTTAGGGAAGACACAAAAAACAAAAAAGCAGTGAGATAGTTATAGTGCACCAGATGGTGATGAGTGCTATAGAGAAAAAGCTGGGAGAGTCGTTGATGAGCCATTGTAAGGATCTGTCATGGTTTCAATATAAAATGTCTCCTAAAGGACATGTGCTTTAATGTTTGAAGCCAAGCTTATGCCACCATTTGCAGTAACTTTTGTAGTTTGCAGTAACTGTAGAGGTCATGGAACTTTGGGAGGTGGGACTCAGCTTTGCAGATGTGGTCAATGGGGGTGGAATTTTGGAGGTTTTTTACCCAGAGCTGTGATTCCAGAAAGCTATCTGCTGTCTGCCTTGTGATGCTGTGAGGTCATCTACCAGAGGCTCTGCCTCTGCAACTGCCATGTATATCCTGGTGCCATTATAGACTGATCCTCTAACTGTGAGCTTCCAATAAACCTTTTCCTCCATAAGTTTGGGTTGATTTTCCTACTACAGCAAGAATAGCTAGTACAGGAAATTGGTACCAGAGAATGGAGTTGTTGCTGTGGAGAAACCTAACCATATGGTTCTTGGGCCTTTAGAACTTATTTGCAGGAGTTTGGAAGAGTTCGGAGTTAAGATTTTGCAGATGTAGGTGAGAAAAGCCCTGGAGGGCTGGAGGAATGGTTCTGGAGAGAGAAAGGAAGACCAGACCACCACTGACAATAGAAATAAGATGAGACTCATAGCATTTCAGAGGAAAATGAGGACACTCTTACATGTTAGATGAAAGGCAATCCATGTTATAGTCTAGCAAAAAGCTTACCTGCATAGTGTCAATACCCTAAAGATTTGAGTAAAGCTAGCTGGGCGTGGTGGTGCACACCTGCAATCCCAACAGCTTGGGAGGCAGAGCCAGGAGAATCGCAAGTGCGAGACCAGAGGAAGTCTGCATAACTTAGCGAGACCCTGTCTCAAAAAGTAAAGAAACAAACAAACAAAAAAGGGCTGGGGGTGCAGCTCAGTGGTCCAGCACTTGCATAGCATGCAAGTGCGAGGCCCTGGGTTCAACCCCTAGTACCGAAAAAAAAAAATTGAGTAAAGCTAAATTTAAAACTTATGAACTAACTAGCTTGGTGGAGGAAATATCACTAGGGCAACAAGATCTAATGGTGATCATGGCGTGGTTACTGCTTACTGTGTTCAGCCAGATTTATGAAAAAATAGATAAAATAGCAGAATAAGAAGACCTGGAAAATGTGCAGAGATAAAAAACCACAGAAGTGAGGGCTTTTTAAAAGTCACTGCAAACAGCTGTTTTGGGAAAGGAGTCCATAAATATTAAAAAGATAAGTTCCATTAAAGGGGAAAATAAGGATGGCTTGAAGGAGTCAGCCAGACCCCTCCTGTCTAAGACCCCACTATGTGAAACAAAAAAAATCCACTTGAAGGAAGAGTGTCTGAGCAGTGAATGCCTCCAGGATGCCCTTCTGGAGAGAGGCCACCCAAGGAAGTGATTTCTTGGCCTGGACGTACAGAAGCCACAGCAGCAGCCATGGTCCCAGCTACCTCTCAAGCTATAAGCAACCCTTAGAAATGTCCATGTGGTGCTGGTTTTGCAGACATGAAGAATGCAAAGGTTAAATGATTATGGAGGCTGCCACCAAGGTTTCAGAAAATAGCCTGCAAGGCCAGGAAATATGTATGAGGGATGGATGCTATGTGGAGATCCTCTGAAGGGGTGATGTATGAAGTTTTGTGGGTGGAGCCTAAGCAGCAATGGAGACCCCAGGATGTTGGAGATGCCAATGATGTGAAATGCCTGCTGAGGGAAGCTGCCAGGAAGAAGTGGAGCCAGCAGAACAGGGCCATTTGTGCTGCAAATGGCAGGGCCACAGGAGTGCAGCCTTGATAGCCTGTTCAAGCTCAGATTATACCAGATGCCAGACTTGAATCTACCTACAGGTTTTACTTGCCCAGTGGGACATTGGTGTTGCTACAACCCAATCTTTCTTTTCTGTGCCCTCCTAACTCCATTCTGGATTGGGAATGTTTACTCTGTGCCATTATATGTTGGAAGTATGTTAACTGCTTTTTGGTTTGCAGGGGCATACAGCTAAACTTGCCTTGAGTCTCAGTGGAGACTTTAGACTTGGACTTTTAAACACAGTTGAGACTGTTAAGACTTCGAGATTCTTAAAGTTGTACTAAATGCATTTTGCATTATGAGATGGACATGGATCTTTGCGGGCAAGGGGTGGAGTGTCATGGTTTGGATATAAAATGTCCCCAAAGGGTCTTTAATGTTCATCCTCTGCTAGTGTCCCTGTCTGTGGAGGTCATGGAACTTTGGGAATGGGACTCAGCTTTGAAGATGTGGTCCCTGGGGATGGTCCTCAGGAGATTTTTTACTGGGACCTGTGGTTCTGGGAAGCTCTTGACCCAATGCCTACTGATGCTATGAGGTCATCTACCTCAGGCCCTGCCTATGCCACCTCCACATCTGGTCTGCTATCATTATGGACTGCTGCACTGTGAGCTTCCAGTAAACCTTTTCCTCCATAAGTTTGTTTGGGTTTTTCTGCCAAAGCAAGGACTAATATGTGATCCAAATGTTGGAGAAGGAAGGAAGAAGGGTAAAGAATGGAGAGAGAAAGGGAAGTGGGAAAGAGACCTGTTCTTTTATTGGTTCTGTAGCATTCTGTCAGATGAATAGAACACAAGTTTGTTCAGTCCCCTTTTGATGAACATTTACATTTTTTCTAATATTTTATAGTTACAGTGGTACAATCCTTGTATTGACATATGTCATTTGACATATATAAGAGTATACGTGTATGTTAAATTCCTAGAAATGGAATTGCCATGTCAGGGGTTCTGTGTGGTTTTAATTTTAACAAATATTAGCAATTGTTCTCTGAAGAGGACCAATTTACTCCTTTCAGCAATATATGAGAAGTCCAGATCTTTATCAACACAATATATAGCCAATAACTGTGATATATGCCTAACTGGTGAGTAAAATATGAACTCTCATTGCAATATATCTAATTTGCATGTTAAATTTTATCATTTAAATTGAGTATTTTCTCATGTGATTAAAAACCATTGTTGTTTCCTATGAATTGTCCATTCAAGTACTTTTGCAAATTTCTATGTTTGTACATGCATGCACATGTGAGCTAGTCTTTTGTTTTTGTTTGCTTGTTTTAATTTTTGATTTGTAGAAACTGCTTAGTAAAAATTATAGCCTTTGTCAGGTATGTGGGTAGTGAATATTTTACTCAAATTGTTAGTTTCCTTTTGACAGTGTTAACAATGCACGTAAAAAAAATTTTCCTATTCTATTGCCCACTTGCCTGCAGCCATAGCACTGTGTCATCTGATCCTGTAATATCTTGGAAACTAAGCAGGGTCAGTACTGGTTAGTACTTGGATGGAAGACCGCCTGGGAACACCAGGTGCTGTAGGATTGGGAGAAGGACCCAGCAACCCACTGGCAAAAAATAATCTGCCATTGAAAACCCTATGAATAGCAGAGAAGCACTGACAATCGTGTTTCGTCTGTTGTACATAGGGTCGCTATGAGTAGGGCACTGTCTCAGGGGCACCTAACAACAACAACAACATTGCCTGCTTATCTTTCTTTCTTTTTTCTTTACTTTTTTTATTTTTTTAATTTTTTTACATTTTTTTTAATTTTTTGCAGTATTGGGAATTGAACCCAGGCCCTCATGCTTGCATGCCTTGCAAGTGCTGTACCACTGAGCTGCACCTCCAGCCTTTTGTTTTGTTTTGTTTTTCGTTTGCTTTTGTTTTGTTTTTTTACTTACTGAGACAGAGTTTCACTAAATTACTCAGACTGCCTCAGGTCTTGAACTTGCGATCCTCCTGCCTCTGCCTCCCAAGTCGCTGGGATTACAAGCATTCACCACCATACCCAGTTTATACCATCTTTCTTATGGCTTCAGATTTTTTAAAATTTCCTGTGTTTTCTTCTGGTATTTTATAGTTAACTTTTAACATTTAAATACTTGATTTATCTGGAGTTTATTCTGTATAAGGTATGAGGCATGGTTCCAATATCTTTCTGCAACTGTTATCCACTTGTCTCAATATCACTCATAGAATAAATCCTTTCTCCATGATTTTGAAATCCTACTTTTTTTCAAATTCCAAATTCACATAAGCATTTAGGTTCAATATAGATTTTCTATTCATTTCCATTGATTTGACTGTTCATTTATTCAATAAATATGATTGTATGTACCAGGGACTTTTCTATACATATCAGTACCAAGTCTAAGAATGTTTTAGTTTATGAAATGCTTTACTGTCTGATAGAAAAATTCATCTTTTATGTTAATTTTTATAGATGAATTAAGGAGAACTGACATCATTGTCATGTTAAAATTTTCAGAACAAGAATACTATGTTATAAATTTTTTGAGATCCCTTAGTAGTGTTTTTGTTTTCTTCATACAAATCTTTTATGTTTCTTGTAAATTTTATATTTTTAGCTTTTTACCTTCTACTTATATAAAAGCCTTTAGTTTATATATATTTATTTTGAATTCTTTAATTTCTAATAATTTTCATTTGATTTTTGTATCTAGATAATCATATACCATTAGCATATAATAAAATTTGTACTTCATTTTTTCCACTTTTTATTTTTCATTTCTGTTCTCCACTTGTGTTGGCTGAATAACAATTGTGATAAAGAATGTTCTTTACTTGTTCCTGAAATTAATGGGAATGGTCCTCCAATATAAGCTTCTTTGTCATGGTTGAAGCAGAAGTCTCAGTCAGAAGTTTTTAATAATCAATATCTGAATGCTTACTTGGGATCAAACTCCTCAAAAGTGAAGATGTTTATACATATGTTCTTTCTGGTAATAAGGATTCATCATAAGGATATTTGGAAATTCAGAAAGACAAGAAACATTGGCAGTGTAGTTACTAATTACTCTTATTATTTTTGCCATGCTAACATTATTCACCCCCATGTATCTGTCTGCTTGTCATGTTGTGGCAATTTGTATATTGCTGTGATGCCAAAAGCTATGCCACCAGTATTTCTGATACCAGCAAGATTATCCAAGGTGGACAGGTTCCAGATAAGCTTCCATACTAAGAAAGACTAAGGAAGAGGACCTGGCAACCCACTCCTGAAACAATTAGCCACTGAAAACCTTATGAATAGCATAGTAGTTGTTGTTAGGTGCCATCAAGTCATCTGACTCATAGTGACCCTATGTACAACAGAATGAAACATTCCCTGCTTTTGTGCCAGGCACATGATGTTTTTCATGTATAAGTCCATTATTGCAGCCACAGTGTCAATCCATCTAGTTGAGAGTCTTTTTTTTCAGTGACCTGTCACTCTTCCAAACATGATGTCTTTCTCCAGGGATGGGTGCCTCCTGACAATATGTCCAGAATATGTCAGACACAGTCTAGCCATCCTAGCTTCCAAGCAGCACTCTGGTTGCACTTCTTTGAGAATGGATCTGTTGATTCTTTTGGAAGTCCATTCAATGTTCATCTCCAGCACCATCATTCAAAAGCATCAATTCTTCTGTCTCCTTTATTCAATGTCCAGCTTTCACAACCATATGATGTGACTGACAATACCATGGCATGAGTCAAGAGCATCTTCATCTTCAATGTGACATCTTTACTTATAAAAACTTTAAAGAGATCTTTTGCAACAGCTCTTCTCAGTGCAATGCATCTTTTAATTTCTTGACTGCTGCTTCTGTGGGTATTGATGGTAGAACCAAATAAAGCAAGCAAAGCAAAATCTTGGACAACTTCAAACTTGTCTCCTTTTTTCATGAAGTTGCTTACTGACCCAGCTGTAAGGATTTTTGTTTTGCTGATGTTTAGGCACAATAATACCGTAGACTGTGTTTTTTGATCTTCATCACTAAATGTTTCAAACCCTCTTCACTTTCAGCAAGCCGAGTTGTGTCTTCTGCATAATGGAGATTGTTAATGAGTCTTCCTCCAATCACGACGTCACATTCTTCTTCATAAGGTCCAGCTTCTCGGATTATTTGTTCAGCACAGAGACTGAAGAGGTACAGTGAAAGGATAAAGCTCTGATGTACACTTTTCTTTATTTTAAACCAGGCAGTATTTCCTTGTTCTGTTTGAACAACTGCCTCCTGGTCCATGTACAGATTCCTCATGAGTACAATTAAGTGTTCTAGTGTTCCCATTCTTTGCAATGTCATCCATAATTTGTTGTGATCCACACTGTCAAATGTCTTTGCATAGTTGATAAAAACATAAGTATCTTTTTGGTATTTTCTGCTTTTGGCTAATATCCATGTGACATCAGCAATGATGTCCCTAGTTCCACACCCTATTCTGAATCCAGCTTGATGACATTGCAATTCTCTGTTTATATACTGGTGCAGATGCTTTTGAATGAGCTTTAACAAAATTTTACTTGTGTGTGATATTAATGATATCATAGATCTATAATTTCCTCATTCAGTTGGAACCCTTTTCTTGGGAATAGGCACAAATATAGATCTCTTCCAGTCAGTTGGCCAGGTAGCTGTTTTCCAAATCTCTTGGAATAAGCAAGTGAGCACCTCCAGTGCTGCATCTGTTTGTTGAAACATCTTATTTTTATTCCACCAATTCCTGGAGCCTTTTGTTTGGCCAATTCCTTTATGGCATCTTCTGCTTCATCCTTCAGTACCGTTGGTTCCTGATCATATGCAACCTCTTGAAATAGTTGGCTATCCACCAGTGCTTTTTGGTATAATGATTCTGTGTATTCCTTCCATCTTCTTTTGATATTTCCTGCATTATTTAATATTTTCCCTGTAGAATCTTTCACTATTGCCACTTGAGTGTTGTATTTTTTTCAATTCCTTAAGCTTGAGAAAAGCAGAGCATGTTCTTCCCTTTTGATTTTCTATCTCCAGCTCTTTTCATATCATTATAATATTTGATTTTGTCTTCTCGAGCTGCCCTTTGAAATTTTCTGTGTAGTTCTTTAAATTTGTCATATTTTCCTTTTAATTTAGCTGCTTGACATTCAAGAGCAAGTTTCAGAGTCTCTTTTGAGATGTAATCTGTTTTTTTCTTTCTTTTACTGTCTTTTTAATAACCTTTTGCTTTCCTCATGAATGATGTCTTTGATGTCATACCACAACTCATCTGATCTTTGATCATTATTGTCTAATGCATCAATACTGTTCTTGAAGTGGTCTCTGAACTCAGATGGGATATACTCAAGGTCATACCTTGGCTCTTGTACACTGGTTCTAATTTTCTTCAATTTCACTTTGAATCTGCATAGGAGCAGTTGATGGTCTGATCCACAATCAGCACCTGCTCTTGTTCTGATTTTTGATATTGAAGTTTTCTATCCTTTCTTTCCTCAAATGTAGTCAGTTTGGTTCCTGTATGTTTCATCTGGTGAATTCCATGTATACAGTCACCATTTATGTTGATGAAAAATATATTTGCAATGTAAAGGTCATAGGTCTGACAAAATTCAATCATGTGATCACTAGCATTGTTTCTGTCACCAAGGCCATATTTTCCAACTACCCAGCTTTCTTGTTTCCAACTTTTGCATTCCAGTCACCAGTAATTATCAGTACAGTATTATTGTATGTTTGACTACTTCAGATTGCAGAAGCTGGTAAAAATCTTCCCTTCATTTGTGGCTTTAGTGATGGGTGTATATTTTGAGTAATAGCCATATTAAGTGACCTTCCTTGTAAACATATGGATATTATTCTATCATTGACAGCATTGTATTTCAGGACAGATGTTGAGGTGTTTTTTTTGATGATAAATGCAAACATATTTCTCTTTGTCATTCCCAGGATAGTAGACCATATGATTATCTGATTCAAAATGGCCCATTCCAGTCCATTTTAGCTCACTGATGACTAAAATGTTAATGTTTATGCACTCCATTTCCCTTTTGGCAATTTCTAGTTTTCCTAGATTCATACTACGTACATTCCATGTTCCAATTATTAATGGATTTTTATAGTTGTTCCTTCTCATTTTGAGTTGTGCCCCATCAGCAAATGAAGATCCCTGGGCCTTTACTCCTTTCTCATCCTTAAGGTAGACTCTACTATGAGGAGACAACTCTTCCCCAGTTGTCTTTTGAGTACCTTCCAATCTGGGAGGCTCATTTTCCAGCACTGTATCTAATAGTGTTTCTCAACTATTCATAGTGTTTTCATTAGCTAATTGTTTTGGGAGTAGGTTAGGCATGTCCATCTACCTAGTCAATCTTAGTTTGTAAGTTCAGTTGAAACCTGTCTACTATGGGTGACCCTGCTGGTATCTATAATATCAGTGGTATAGCTTAAGTATCACAGCAACACACAAGCCTTCAGAGTGAAACACTCTCAAATATAGTCTCAGATAATGAGACAGCCCCCCCCAAGGCTGAAAGGCATTAAAGAAAGGACTGGGTTGAGTTGCCTCCTCAAAGTATAGTTGAACTTAATGACAGGAAGGGAGTGAAGCCCCTGGGACCTCCTTTTGCTGATGTGGAATGACTCAAAATGAGGAGAAATACAGTGACTGCCACAATGGGCTCAAGCATAAAAAGATCGTGTTTATGGCATAGTATTGGTAGTGTTTTGTTCTGTTGTACTTAGGGTTATTATGAGTGGGATCTGATGCAAAGGCACCTAACCACAAAAACAACAACTTTATTTTAACATTCTCCCATAAGAGTGTTTGAAATTTATCATCTCAAGGATCATAGGCTATAGAGATGAAATTCTTTGAAAGGAACCTTAGTTGATAAAATTTTCCCTTTATTGCTTTGAAAATACTCATTGCTTAATGAATGATGCTGGTAAATAATGAAATCACCAAACAAGAATAGGTAGATGTTACAAGATCCAAGTTACGTAATAGTAAGTCTTTAATTAGCAAAAATTGAGTCTTCATTTGGACATTATTTTTCCTCCTTGAACATAAACATCTGGCTTCTACTTGTCTAATCTATCAGTACCTAAGATATCCTGTCTAGAAAATTTGCTTTGAGATTGTACAGAGGCCTTCATTTTTGTCCTCCATGACACCATAAATACAATAGATGTTTTAAAAGATCTGTTGAATGAATGTTAGGTAATTAGTGCACCCTGTGTGGTTTTATATTAGCAATATGTTGCCATGTCTGTGGAGCAAATGAAAGGTTTTAGTTAGTCTGACATATGTGTCGGATTTTTAAAAGATGATGAATATAGATAATTTCAGAAATGTCATATTATTACAAAAATATCATGTCTATGACTTGCTAAGAATTGGATTTATACTGAAACTCTATCAACCATTATGGTTAAAATTTATTCTATCCTCAGCTATTTTGTTTTTTATTTTCTCTTTAAAACACCCCACAGACACTGCAACCTCCTAAAAATCTGTTATTTGTTAACAGCACACATGCTGAGGTAAGGACATTTATAACTCTCCAAATTGCTGACTTTAAGATGTTTTAGTCTCTGATTTTCTTTTCCAAGTTTCAGTGGTGAGAATAAAGAATTGAGTACATGTGATATTACATGCTCTACATGTGACAGGACAAAATTTAAAAAGATCTTAATTGTCTGGAAAAGATTTTTCAAAACAACCCTTTTGGTCTAACTCTCTGAACTTTTTAGCTATTCACTTGATATGAGCCATTGTAGATAAAAGCCCTTAATCTTAGAAATGCAAATAATGTACAGTAAAATCACTCTTCACATTAATTGGGAGACACTTAATAATTGATGTTAAATGAATAGATAAACTTAATAAAGATTTCTTTTTGGAATTCTAGTTTCCCTACCCATCTGTGGAGCTCAGAAGTAAAAGTCAACCTAACAACAATAACAACAACAACAACAACATTGATATATGACTAGGAAGGAATGTTTCAAAATACCCAACAGTTTTACTTAAAATAAGAAAATGTCCATATATATCTTCTGAATCATCTTAAATGTTTTAGAATTTCTACAAAATCAGTAAATAAAATGATGAAAGACAAAAAGTTTTCTGTTTTGTGCAGTATTTTGATGATGGCTGGTCATCAACATTCACTTACTAAGGGGAATCCTACTCACTAAGTGTAATCCTAGGATCAGAGAAAGCTAGAAACATCACAAGACATCACCTAACATGCGACTCAAGAATTGATCACTACCAAGTCTCAGATTTTTCTTGACCAGTACATTTGGGTTTTTTAATTTTATTTTGTTTTTTAAAAGTGATTTTGAATCCTTCATAAGGATCAAGCACATGAAAGTTCTATAGGCTCTTAAGCTCTATTTTATCTCCCAGGCTTTTCACCCTGCTGCCTCACATATTTTTCCCACCTACTTGGTCCTCATAGTTATTTGAGAAATATATTCTAACCCACTGACTAGGTCCAGACTAGTTAAGGAGCTATGATGTTAGTGCGAACAGTCTACTTAGGGCAGCAGTTCTCACAGTAAGACATGGATTCCCAGGTCTTGAGGGGACTTCTAGATGTATCAAGAGGCCTAATTTTTGCATTAGTTTATATGGCAATAGCTTGTGTTCTGGGCTCCTTCATGTTGCCGAGGAGGGGTTTTATATTCAGGATCTGTCTGATGATGAAAATTTAAGGAAAGGAAATGAGAACATGAGGAAGAAAGGAAACAATGGCAGCAACTGAAAGGTCAGGTTTGAAGAAATGAAGCCCACTATAAACTAAAATAGCAGATTCAGTAATCTTCCATTATCATGATGTATTGGCTCCTCTGTTTTTCTTTCTGCTTTTCCTCCCTCGTTCAGACTCCCTGGTATACATTGCATTAAAAGTCCACAAGAAAGAAGATCTGATTGATTCAATTATTACAATTCAGTACTACTTTCTTCCATTGGTTAATTCTTACCTCAAATTTCAGGCTACTCTAGATCAGAGTTATGAGGTGTTTTGACCACAGTCTACATTAATAAGTATATTTTATATGTGATCATATGCATACATGTTCTTAAGATAATACTTAATGTAATTATGTTTTATGACCTGATATTGTCTATTTTTAATCCTATCCTATCCTCCTCTGCCCTATATATTTAAAAACTTTTTGTTAGTTGTGATGTGATGAAATGATTTCATAACTTTGGAAGTTGCAAAACAGTATTATAGATCAGGGCCTCTCAAAGCTTAATGTACATGCAGATCACTCAAGATCTAGAGTCTATGCTGGGGCACAGCTCAGCAATAGAGCATATGCTTAGTAAGCCCAAGGCCCTGGGTTCAATCCTCAACATAAAATTAACTAACAAAACAAAAAACAAGACAAACAAACAAACAAAAAACATCATTTTCCTCAGCTCCTATAGGTGATGGCCTTGTCCCTCTTGTCCAAACTTGATTGTCCTCTTTGAAAATTGCTGATCTAGCCAGCTGCTGTGGCACACACCTGTAATACCAGCAACTTGGGAGGCAGAGGCAGGAGGATCACAAGTTCAAGACCAGAGGCAGTCTGCATAATTTAGTGAGACCTTATCTCAAAAAGTAAGAAAATAGGCTGGGGGTGCAGCTCAGTGGTCCAACACTTGCAAAACACACAAGCACGAGGCACTGGGTTCAACCTCCAGTACCACCAAAAAAAAAAAAAAAAAGTTGCTGATCTTATTTCCCATATTACACTAAATCTAAGGTGTCATCATGTGGATGATGTAGTATTATTTATTACATCACAGAGAAAGAAAAAACAGCACTGACAAGTAGACAAAATATCAAATTTAACATCTCAATTTCTGAAATGTTAAATCATAAAAAAGTGTGCTGCTAAAAATTGATGAAATATGTATTGTTGCCATTATCCCTCCAGTCAGAAACCTAGAGCTCACTGCAGGTTACTCTCTTGAAACACATCCTTTCAATAACAAGCACTTGAGTTTCTAGTTCCCAAATGTCATAAATTAAAGCCTTACCTTCCATTTTGGAAGATTTTTTGTCTACTTGCCAGGAAAATGTCATTAACCTATAAGTCACTCTCCACATTAAAAGCAGAGTGATATTCCAAAATATAAATTTGATAATTATACTACTAGATTAAAATATTTTTCTCTAGTTTGCTTCAGGGTAAAATCTAATCTCTTTATAACATAAACATTTTGTAGTCTTTTAGTTATCTCCTTTTCAAGTAGGTTTGGGTGTATACAAACCGACCAACATGTAAAAATATTATCCTCTCCTTCTGTAGAGGCTTCCCCTTCTCCCTTTTATGCATTGAAAATATCTACTTATCCTTTAAAAATCCAATCACATATTGCCTCAGTAAACTTTCTTTGATGCAGTCTATGCCCACTCTCAAAGAATCTAAGTGCTTCTCTGTACTTTAGCCTTCATCATATTTTATAATTTATTACACTTCTGCACTGAGTCCCTCAAGGTCAATGAGCATATTCTGTACACTGTCATACCCTCAACACTGGGCCTGGCACACAAGCAGGCCCTTAGCAAATGTTTACCAAATGAGTAAGTAAATGATGTGAATGTGAAAAAGAACCACCTTGAATAAATAACATGGAATCTAAAAGTTGTAAAATATACATCACTCTAACTTGGAAGAGCAAGTAAGGGCCAAAGAAAAAAGTGTGCTCTTCTCACCTTCCTCACAGCCCCCAGTGTAATGCCTACTGGTGTGGTGTGGGGCCCCAGAGAATGAAGGAACTCTTCTCCCAGGATCCTTCATGTCTATGAGTTCTCTGAGCCCAGGTTTGTGAGACAAAGGAATCTGAGTGACCACAGAATTTGGAGTCAGACACCTTCATATCAAACAAAAAAGTATAAATTTATAATTACATGATCCATAGGGCTTTTATAATTAGAAATGAGTTTGACTTATCAATCAGCATTTAAAAAATCATCATTGGTAATTTATAAAGTTAGCCAACATTACAATGAGAGAGAAATAGCCCTTATGAGATTTTTCTATATAACTTTCCCTTAAGGACAAATGGTCAGAAACCAGCAAAGTTCAAAGGAAGCACAATGGTTCAATATGTAAATTGTTCTTTAACATCTTCTAAGGCCAAAGTGGTGATTTTCCTCTCTCATTTTATGTATTTCTATGCCCTAACACCTCACAAAGTGTCAGCACTTTGTGAGTACTTAATACATGCTGATTGAAAAATGTTGAAAAAAGAAACATACTTTGAAATTTTTTTCAACTTTATTTTGCCTTCGGCTTGTTTCTTTCAAATCTGCATAAACAACAGGGAAAACTATACTTAGTCTCTAAGCCACTATAAATACCATACACACACACAAATGTATATAAAGCAATGCTCAAAAAGTAGCAAGTCAGAAAGCAATAGGCCTACATTAGAAAGAAGATGGGAACTAAATTTCATCTTTTTGCATGATAATACTCTGTGTGGTATGGTCAACAGAGTTTTGAAAGATTTAACAATGAATAAGCCTATCAGGGCTATTCAAGAAAACAAGGAGTAAGAAAAAACAAGTATATTACACCAAACTATTATAAAATTGCTGTTTTGTCAAAAAAAATGGCTGAATTTATTTTATAAAGTTCAACCTAATTGCAAAAAGGAAAGTGAAAACAAAGAGAAGTGTTTCTAAAAGAAAAAAGATATGTTCATGCTATATGAATGTTCTGAAGGACTCCACAGTAATGAAAATAGCCCTTCAGTACCAGTATCAGCCAGAGACTATATGTTGTTGTTAGGTGCTGTCAAGACCATGTCTGACTCATAGCAACCCTATGCACAACAGATGAAACCCTATTGTCAGTGTTTCTCTGCTATTCATAGGGTTTTCAATGGCTGATTGTTTTTTTAGGGGATGAGGGGGAGTGGATTGCTGGGTCTGTCTCCCAAGCCTACAGCACCTGGTGTTCCCAGGTAGTCTCCCATCCAAGTACTAGCCAGGTTGGACCCCACTTAGCTTCCAAGATCCGACAGGATCGGATGCCACAGTGGTTCGGCTATAGGAAGAGGCTATATAGCATATTGGTTAAGACATGAATTGTTTTTATTGTTATTTTTAAGAACTTATTTTAAATTTATAAATAATAGTATATATTGTACCACGTTTTATATATATTCCATATATTCCCCACATGTTTTGAAATATGTATATATTGTGGAATAATTAAGTTGAGCTAATTAACATATGCATTACCTCACATGCTTACCATTTTCTATGATGAAAACACAATTTTCAAGAATAAATACACTGTCATCATACAATAGAGCTCTTAAACTTATTTTTCCTATCTAAATTTTGTATCCTTCGACCAGTGTCTCCCCAGCTCCCCCAACTCCTCAGCCCCTGGAAACTTACCATTCTACTTTTTGATTCTGAGTTCAACTTTTTTAGATTTCACATGTAAGTGAGATCAGATGGTATTTGTCTTTATCTTCCTGGGTTATTTCACTTAATATAAGTGTTCCAGATTCATCCCTATTGTTCTAAAAGACAGAATTTCTTTCTTTTTTAAGGCTGCATTGTATTTCATTTTGTATATATACTACACTACATTTTCTTTATCCATTCATCTTTTTATTTTTCAGTGCTGAGAACTGAATGCAGGACCTCACACATGCCAGGCAAGAGCTCTATGGCTGACCTATACCCCTAACTCCCTCCATTCATCTTTTGATAGACATTTAGTTTAGTACCATATCTTGACTACTGTAAAAAGTGGTGCCATAAATATGGGAGTGCAGGTATCTCTTACATACTGGTTTCATTTCCTTTGAATACATACTCAGTAACGGAATTGATGGATCATGTAGTAGTTCTTTGAGATACAATTTTAAAATCAGACTTCCTTTAATTGAGTCTTGCCTATGTCACTGTGTGATCTTGGTGAAGTTACTTAATTTCTTCTGACTCCGTTTCTTCACCTACAAAAGAGGAAATTAATAAATTACCTCATTTGGTTTTTTGGTAGAATAAATGAGATATGCCTGGCATATACCTGGCACATAATGTGATCATTTATTAGTTTATTATTATAAACAGTAATAATGATCATATTTTGATGATCACCATAATGGTGATCATTTTGATGCTCACCAGCACATTTTGATGATCACCATAATAGTGATCATTTTGATGATCATCACAATGTGCTATTGCTTACCAAAAGACCAAATATTACTTTGTTTCAAATGTTAAATTTTTTGCGACATAGAGATTTACAAGGAGAAACTGTGATTTTATGACACGTTTAGTAATATTTTAAATGTTTTAATGTTTCTATGTGGTCAGCATTTGCAAATTCCAACATCGTTCATACATTTGAATAATATAAAATGGAATGTATCACCAGGATTTATATACTTTTAAAAATTCTAATTCACTTTTTAAAAGTTAACTGGGTGATATTACTGAATATTCAAGGACAGGTTAGTGAAATAAATGAAAGGGCCTGAAGGAGTAGCCCTGTAGCATCCGATCCCTTCAGATCTTGGAAGCTAAGCAGGGTCGGGCCTGGTTAGTACTTGGATGGGAGACCACCTGGGAACACCAGGTGCTGTAGGCTTGGAACTTGGACCCAGCAACCCACTCCCAAAAATCAATCTGCCATTGAAAACCCTATGAACAGCAGAGAAGCACTGACAATAATGTTTCCCCTGTTGTTTGTAGGGTCACTATGAGTCGGATACAGACTCGACAGCACCTAACAACAACAACAAAATAATGAAAGGAGGCAAGGGTTAATAGAAGCCTAGAAAAGGGAGTGCCATATGTCTGAAGGAATAGCTCATGATCCATTCCCTTTCTTTTCTTTCTTCCTTTCTTTTTTTCCTTTCTTTTCCTTTTCTTTCTGTGTCTTTCCCTCCCTCCCTTCCTTCCTTTCTTTCCTTCCTTTTTTCTTTTCTCTTTTCTTTTTTTCCAGTACTGGAGGGTTGAACCCAGGGGCTTGCAAATGTTCTACCGCTGACCTGCAACCTTTTTTTTTTTTTTTTTTTTTTAATGTTTTTGAGTCAGGGCCTCACTAAGCTAGTCAGGTTGCTTTTTGCCTTGAACTCACGATCCTCAGCCTCCCAAATCACTGGGATTACAGGAATGGGCCATGGTTCCCAATTCCCCTTTCTATATAGCTTTCTATTTAGCTTTCGCACAGGTGTTCTGATTGATAGTCTTCAACTCAAAGAGATATTCTTTCAAATAGAATGTTCTTATATAAGCTGTAATTTAAATGGTGAAGATGGAAGACCAAGAATATTTGCTAAAATCTACTTGGAAATTTGGGAAGAGAAGTAGAAATAATATGAACAAGAAAAGATCAGCTCAGATTGAGTTTTCAAATAATTGTGAGAGGTGTTTGTCTAGAAGAACACTCTTAGGGATCTATATATTCAATCATCAAAAGAATGAATTCAAGGATGATATCATTACTATGCATTTGATTAATGAATAGGGCAACAATAATGGTTATAGGAAAAGTCCTTTTATGTAACTTGAAAAGGTAAAATTTGATATACAACCTCCTAACACTTCATTGGCCATGAATGTATTTTCCCGAGTCTCAAGAGCTTTAAAGCTACAAGAAATATTTCATTGTCTTATGATTCATAATGCTGGCACATCTTACATCATACTCAATTAAAGAACAGTGCCTGTTTCTACACATCATCCTCCCATAGAGAAACTGAGGAACATGAAGTCAAGTGACATTGTCAGAAGTAAAATCTTTGCTCACATATGAAACACATCCATTCATTTCTTATTTGGTATCTCTGTATCTGATTTTGAAGTTTCTTCTTCCAATACTATTATGTGCTCATATGTTTTTAAATTTTAATTTGTCTGCAGCAGTTTAGTTTTGGTTTGAATTAAGCAGACAGTGCCTGGAGGTTCTTTTTACAGGTATTTGTTTGGATTGCAAAAGGAATAAATCAGTATGGCAGAGTGATTAAGTTCATTATTTGGTTTCAGACAGAACTAATTCAAATCCAATTTATTTGGATTTGAAACTGATTTATTTACTTAAAAGTCTCAAAGCCTCAGTTTCCTAAACTTGTAAAATAAATATAATACCATTTTCTGCATTTGATTGTTGACAGCATTTGTTGCATGTAAGTCTCTCAACATGGTGCCTAGAACATAGTAAAAACTAAATGCATGTAAAATTTGTTTGAGTTTTTTTATTAGAAAAGTTTTGGAGAATTATAGGACTTATAGGGTAACATTTACTTACTAGGATGGGATCTTGAGTCTTTCCTATTTCATGAAGAATTCTCTTCAGTATTTGATCTTATTTGCACATTTTGATATGTCTTCATTTTTATTTTCTGTTGTACAGTCTATTATCTAAAAGAATTGAATAAAAAGACCAGAAATGAGACCTGCACTTCTGGCAAGATCAAGTAGTTGTACTTTCACCTACTCATTTATTAATTACAACTTAAAACTCTAGATATTATCTGTGAAATAAACAAATAGTTTGTGAAATGTAGAAAGAAGGCAAACCAAGTGGGACTTTGGGTGGTAAATGCCTTAAGTTTCCTTTTAGTTTTGTATATCTTGGATTGGTTGCTAAAGAAGCCCATAACCCATACATTCCAATGGCTGAGAACAAGAAGTAAAGGCCCCTTCAAAAAGACTGCTTTCTCTAAACAAAAAGCCCGGAAAGGAGCAGCCTAGAAAGACAGAAAATTTTGTGACAATGACCAATCTATTTCAGCAAGACACCACAGAAAAAAAGTAGTCCCATTAATATCCATACCAAGAAAAGCCAAATGGGGAGCCTAGAATTCTATACTCACCAGGCTGAAATGATGTAGCTCAACTGTCCAGCCAGTAAGGTGTCAGAGAAGGGTAGGTAGGGAGCTGGAACTTGTATCCCCTGAGGCACAATGGGCTCCCCACCTCAGTACACCACAGTGACCATGGAAATTATGTGGGGATCCTGGACTCCCCCCAACTCTTGATGGTACTGAGTGGCCCCTCTGCTCGCCCACTGTGGTGGGATCTGAGGAGGCCTAGTGGAGACACAGGACTTTTACTACTGCCCAGCAGTAACAAGGTTTAGAAGTGGTGGCTGCTTTAAAATCTTTGCCAGATCATTCTAAACTTTCTGTCAGCTAGGAGTTGGCACCTATCAATTGTCTTTTTTTTTCTTTTCATTCATATTCAAGTTGTCCTGGTTTTTGATATGACAATTGTTTTTTTGTTGAAATGGGGACATTTAGAGCTTTAGGTTATGAGACTCTGAATCTTATTTAAACCTCTGCCATCTCTCCAGTAGGCAAACAGGGGTGGTGAGGAATGTTTCAATAAGCAATTATCAACATACTTGAAACAATATATTTTTAATAAAACAGAACATTTCAGTAAAAAAAGATATGAAGGAAAATCAAATGTAAGTTTTAGAATAGAAAATATAATAATGGAAATAAGTTCTCTCTCCAATAGCCAAATGGAGAAAACAAAGGAAGGAACCAGTAAACTGGAAGATAGAACAACAGAAATGTTCCAATCTGAACAACAGAAAGAAAATAGCCTGAAAGGAAAAAAATGAATAGAGCCTCAGGAGACTATCAGACTAAAAGAAAAGATTTATCTTTGTTTTTTTCCACGTTACAGAAGGAGAATGTAAGGAGTAATGATGAAATTCTCCCCAAATTTGACAAATGACATAAATCTTCAGATTCTAGAAACTGAGACAATCCCAAAAAGGATAAACCTAAAGAAATATATAAGATATATTGTAGTTAGCAAACTTCTGAAAATGAAGATGGAAAAAAAATCTTGAAAACAGCATGGGAGAATAACATTATACACAATAGCTTATCTGTAGTGGATAAACAATTCAAATAACAGTGGGCTTCTCACCAGAAATCATGAGAGGCAGAAAAAAGTGGTCTTTTTTTTTTTTTTTTCTGGTACTTAGGAGTTGAACTAAGGGCTTACGTACACTTTCCAAGCACTTTATCATTGAGCTGCACCACTACCTCCCTTTAAAAAAAAATTGTCTTGAGACAGTCTCACTAAATTATACAAGCTGCTTTTGGCCTTGAACCTGCAATCCTCCTGCCTTAGCCTCCAAAATTGCTGGGATTACAGGCATACGCCACCACATCCAGCAGTGGCACTTTTTCAAATGATAAAGATAACGAACTACTTAATTAAAGTCCAGCAAAAATATCCTTCAGGAATAAGAGTACAATGAAGACACACTCAGATGAAAGAATATCAAGAGAGTTTATTGCGGTAGATTTACCATAAAATAATGGCTAATGAAAATCCTTTAAACAGAAATAAAGTGATAGAAAATGTCTTAAAACATCAGAAAGAAAAAAACAATACTAGGATAAGCAAAGATATGGGCAAATACAATGTACTTCCTTTCTCTTTTTGAGTCTTTAAATCATGTTATACAGTTTAATAAAAATTTCAACTCTATCTAATGTGATTCTAAATGAATATAAAGGAAATATTTAAAGTAATATAATAAAAACAGAGAGACCCTTTTGCAGTTTATATCCATCAAATTGGGGCCAGGCATGGTGGTGCATACCTGTAATCCCAGAAACTCAGAAGTAGAGGAAGGAGGATCACAAGATCAAAGCTAGTGGCAGACTGTATAATTTAGAAGGATCCTTTCTCAAGATTAAAAAATTAAAAAATGAGCTGGAGCTGCAGCTCAATGGTAGAGCACTTGAAAGTGTGCATGGAGCTCTGGGTTCAGCACCCTCCCCCAAGTACCAAAAACAAATAAAACCCCTTCATTAGAATGGGTTTTTATGCCACTGAGAGAAATGTGCCACCCTCAAAATTTGTTAAATTGCCATATTGTCTATCTGATGTGAGAAAAAATAGGAGAGCTGAAAAAAAGGGGGGTAAACTCTCACACTTAAATTGGTAAAATGATGCCATCGATATACTTTGATAAGTTATATTTATGTAATGTAATACAGCAACTAATAAAAAACAACATAGAGATTTACATTAAAAAATACCACAAATAAATAAAAATGGAATTCTAAAAATATATTCAAAAGGTGGGCATGGTGGTGCACATCTGTAATCCCAGAACTTGGTTGGCTGAGGTTAGAGGAGTGTGAATTCAAGTCCAACCTGGGTTACACAGTAAGATCCTGTCAAAAAAAACAAAACAAAACAAACCCCCAAGCAATCTATAGGAAAAGAGGAAAAACAAAAACAGAAAAATGTTAAACAGAGATTAGACAGAAAAAATATAAAACAGCATATTTGTGCCCTAAAATAACAATAACTGCCTTAAATGTAAACAACCTAAGCATAACATAAAAGATAAATTTTGGCAGAGTGCATTGAAATGCATGATCAAAATGTACATGGCCTATAAGAAATGTATATTTTCTATAAGAAACTATGACAATGTATGCAAATTGTAAGTGAAAGAGTGAAAAAATATATAACACATAGACATTAGTGAAAAGAAATAGCTATATTAATATCAGAGATAGCTATATTAATATCAGATTAATATCAGAGCAAAGAATATTACCACAGAAAGAAAAGAACATTAAAAATGAAGTCAGCTCATCAAGAAGACTTAACAAGACTGAATGTTTCTGTACCAAAAAATCACAGCTGCAATATGAAAAAAACAAAACAAAACAGAATTTAAAGGAAGTACAGGCAAATTCACCATCTTATTTATGGAGAATTCAACATCATTTTCTCAATTGTAGATAGAACTAGATAGGAAATCAGCAAAGACATAGAAGAATTCAACAACACCATCAAACAACAAGATCTCATCAATATTCATAAATACTCTCCCAGACAACAACAAAATATTCATTCTTTTCGACTACTCATGGGAAATTGATACACCAAAAAAGATAATCAAAGATTGATAACAAGAAACTCTTCACACACTTGGAAATTAAACAAGATGCTTCTAAGTAATCAATGGTTAATAATGAAGTCTCAAGGGAAACAAACAAAAATACATTAAACTGAATGAAAATGAAGACACAACAAAGCAAAAATTTTAGGACATAGCTAAAGCAGTGTTGAGAAGAAATTTAAACATTAAATGCATGCATTGGGTACGACAAAAAGTTTATAAATCCCCTATCTCAAGAATCTAGAAAAAAGCAAAATAAAATCAAAACAAACAGAAGGAAATAATAAAGCAAAAGAGCAAAAATCAATGAAATCAAAAGCAGCAAAGCAGTAGAGAAAATTGATGAAATCAAAAGCAGAAAAATAAGAGAAAAATCAATGAAGCAAAGATCTGTTTCCTCAAAAAGATCAGTCTAGCTAGAAAAGAAGGAAAGGGGAAGGCACCAGAGATGAGTTTGCTGAAATGTTAGTCAAAACCATGAAGGAAACAGGCATGTCACTATAGTTCCTGCAGACATCAAAAAACCAGAATAATACAAACAACTCGGCACATACCTACTCAACAACTTAGATGAAACAAAAGAATTCCTTGAAAAACAAAATATCAGGACTAATCCAATATAAAAAATAATTTGAATAGACCATAACTGTTAAGGAAATTAAATTTGTAACATAAAATTTCCCCAAAAGAAATATCCAGGCCTAGAGGGTTTCACTGGAAAGTTTTAGCCAAGGCTTAAAGGATTAATACCAGTTATACATAAATTTTTATCTCTTCTCCAAATAGAAGGAACACTTCCTAATTTATTTTATAAAGCTAATATTACCCTCCCAAGGCAATCCCGAAACAGTCAGCCATTGAAAACCCTATGAGGGTCGCTATGAGTCGGACACCGGCTCGACGGCACCTAACAACAACAACAATATTACTCTGATGCCAAAACCAAAGTACAAAAAGAAACTACAGACCAATATTCTTCATGAATAAAACTACACAGATCTTATATAAATATTAGCAAATAGAGACCATTAATACACACATACTGTATTAGTTAGCTTTTATATCACCATGACGAAAATGCCTAACAAACAACTTAAGGAAGGAAACGTTTTTTTGGCTCATGGTTTCAGAACGTTTTAGTTCATAGCAGCAGGGAAGGCATGGCAGAGCAAGTGGCAGGGCATGTGTCAGAGAAAAGCTTTTAGCATTAATGTTAGACCAGGAACTGAGAGATTGACTAGAATTGGGGGCCAGGTAGCATTCAAAGGCCCACCCTCAGTGACCTGCTTCTGCCAGTTACGTCCTGCTTCCCAGAATTTTACAGTTTCCCAAAACAGCATCACCAGCTGAAGACCAAGCATTCAAACATAAGTTGGTGAGGGACATTTTATATTCAAACCATAACACTCTGCCTCTGGCCTGCAAGGCTCATGGTGATCTCATAATGCAAAACACATTTAGTCAAATCTCAAGAGTCCCCAAGTCTTAACAGTCCTAATGCTGTTCCAAAGTCCAAGTCCAAGACTTTTCTGACTCTCTTCAAGGAAATTTCTTAGTTGTGAGTCCCTATAAAAAACAAGTTACATATTTTCAGTATACAATGGCACAGAGTAAGCATTCTCATTCCAAAAGGGAAGAATGGGGTCATAGCAAGAAAAGATTAGACCAAAACAAGACCAAAACCCAGCAGAGCAAATACTAAATCCTTTAGATCCATTTCTGGCATCTGGTATATGTGGTGGCAATAGGTGGGCTCTACAATGATTGGGCAGCCCTGTTCTTATGGCCTTGCTGTTGGCAGGCCACCTGGCAGCTTTCCTCAGCAGATGTTCCATGTTGCTGCAATCTCCAGCATCCTGGGGTCTTCACTGCAACTTAGGCGACACCTCCTCAGTTTTATGCATCACTCCTTATGGGGATCCCTGTAGGTAATCTAACCCTGCAACATATTGCCTGGCCTCAAAAAAATGGCTTTTTAAAAAAATGTTGGTGCAAGCTTCAGTGACTCTGTAACTCTTACCTTCTGTATGCCTGCAAAACTAGCACCACATGGATGATGACAATTTATATTTTCACCTCAAGCAGTAGATGGAACCTCTTGGACCATCTATACTTATTTCTGAGTGCCTGAGCAGCTGAACCCAGGAGAACATTGCCCTAGGAGGACCTTTGGGAGTGGGGCACCCTGGAGGCATTTTCTTTTAAAAGGAAAATCTTTCAAATCAGTTTGCAGTTTCACACTTGGAGCATTCAATAGGTGAGGTCTCACTAATTCCTGATTTGCCCTTGAAGCACCTTTTCTATTGTTACAATGCCAAGTCCTTGGCTTCTCTTTAATGGTACTAGTTTCTTTAACCACTGTGGTCTTTTTGTTTACAATTTTAAATGGCCTCTTCTTCTGGCCAGACTGCACATTTTCACATCTTTCTGTTCTGCTTTTTCCTCATGACCTCACTGTAAAGCTGGATAAAAGTAGCCAGCAACAACCAGGCCACAGCCTGAATGTTCTGCTGTCTTGAAATTTCCTTTGCAAATTAGTTATTACTTGTGAATTCAGCCTCATTCATCTTTTCAGTATATGGACAAAACATAGACAAAGTCTTTGAGAATGTAACACAAATGGCACCCATTTCAATTCTCAATATAATCCTTAATCCCTTCTGAAACTTCATGAGCCCCATCTTTATTATCTGCATTTCTATCAGTATTCTGGTATTCTGAGCTCCCACCAGAACCACTAATTAAGCTCTGCTTATAGCATTCTAGGGCTTCTCTTGCCTGAATTTCCAAACTCTGCCAAATTCCTCACTCAAATCAGTTCCAAAGTTCTAAGAACCACATGGTCAGATTTAGCCACAGCAATGACATGATTCTCAGTACCAATTTTCTGTACTAGTTACCTTTTGTGTTGCTGTCATCCAAAATACCTGACAAACAACTTAAGGAAGGAAAAGTTTAGTTGGCTCATGGTTTCAGAAAGTTTCAGTCCATAGTGAGGCAGGGCAGGTGGCAGGGCCTGTGGTAGAAGATAGTCCTTCATGTTATGGCATACCAGAAGCTAAAAGCTTTGCCAGAATCAGGGGCCAGGTAACCTTCATGTTCCACCCCTAGTAACTTACTTATATCATCCGAGTTCCACCTCCCAAGATTCCACATCCTCTCAAAACAGTACCACCAGCTAGGGCTCAAGTATTCAAACAGGAGCCTATGGGGGGCATTTTATATTCAAGCCATAATATACATATTTACGTATATTCACATACATGTATGTTGTTGTTGTTGTTAGGTGCCGTTGAGTCGGTATCCGACTCATAGCGACCCTCGTAGGGTTTTCAATGGCTGACTGTTTCGGGATTGCCTTGGGAGTGGATTGCCAGGCCCTTCTCCCAACATACATGTATATGATTAAGATAATTATATATATATATATATATATATATATATATATATATATATATATATATATATAAATAAAATTTCAGGAATAAGACAAGGATGCCTACTTTCACCACTTTTATTCAACATATTGCAAGAAGTTATAGCCAGTGCAATAAAGAAAAAGAATAGGTATATAGATCAAGAAGGAAGAAAAAAATACTATCCCTATTTGCATATGACACAATTGTCTACATAAAAAGTCCTGTGAGTGTACAAAAAACTTTCACAAGGGTCACAGGATTCAAAATAAGCTTAGAAAAATAATTATGTTTCTGAATACTAGCAATTGTGTGAATATCAACATTAAAAATATTATACTATTTACAGTTGCCCAGAAAATTGAAAATTTTCGAGTATAAACATCACAAAACATATACAAGAGTTCCCTGTTGAAAATTATAAAACATTGATGAAATAAATCAAAGATATTAATAAATGGAGAGACAAACCATGTTGATGGATTAGAGGAAACATAGTCAATTTTCCCTGATTTAAAATATAAATTTAGTGGCATTATGACCAAAATCGCAGCAAAGATTTTGTAAATATAGACAAGATTATTATAAAGTTTATATGAAAAGGCAAAGTGAGTAGACTAGTTAAAATTATTTTGAAAAAAGTACAAAATAAGAAGAACATGGAAGAAAGCCTTCTCAAAAATACTGATAGTGATAACACATAGCAGATCTGGGGTAAGATGGTAGATTAGAAGTTTCCTCTATGCCACTCCATGAATGAGATGAGTCAAGGTAACAAAAACAGTGATCTTTTTTTTCTGAGGAGATAACTGTGGGAGAGCATGAGAATCAAGAAGGAGGTGAAAGGATAGCTAAAAAGCTAGGAGGAACATAAAGGCCATGTAGCCAGGCACCACGGTGCATGCCTGTAATCACAGTGATTCAGGAGGCTGAGGGAGGATTATGAATTTTAGACCACAAGCAGCTCTGTCTTAAAATAAAAAATAAAAAAGGAGCTGTGAATTCACACACACACACACACACATACACACACAAATACACACACACACACACACACACACACACACACACACACACACACACACAGGAAAGCAGAAGGGGACCATTGATGGAGAGCAAGGGAATCAGTGGGGCGGGGGAATGAGAGGGTAAGGGGGTAGGTGAACATAGCAATGTATAACAATATGCACATATAGAAAAGTCATAATAAAACCCATTAAGTTGTATACTAACCAAAACAAACTTGATAATAATAGAAAGAGTCAAAAGAAGGAAGGAAGGAAGGAAAGAAAGGAAGGAAAGAAGGAGCTGTCAGTGTGGTAAAGCACTTGCCTAGCATGAGTGAAGCCCTGGGTTCAACCCTCCAGTACTGAAAAAATTTTAAAAAGAAATAAAGAAAAAAAAGAAATAGAGAAAAGGAAAAGAAAGAAAGAAAAGACAAGGAAGGAAGGAAGGAAGGAAGGAAGGAAGGAAGGAAGGAAGGCAGGCAGGCAGGCAGGCAGGCAGGCAGGCAGGCAGGCAGGCAGGGAGGGAGGGAGGAAGGAAAGGGAAGAAGTCAGGCAAAGAAACAGTCTGAAGCTCCACTCTGGCTCCCTTGGGGAAGGACAACCTGAAGATACAACCACAAGGTAAGCCTGCAGAGTGCAGGAGCCCTGGAGACAACAGACTGGCAGTGCTAGCCACAAGAGAAACCCATAGATTTCACAAGCTTTAAATCCAGTGCAGGGATTTAATATTTCCTACATGGTGGGTTAGCATTGGAGAAGAAATCCATTGTGTTACACCCCATATCTTGCAGTGTTACAGACAGGCTCCATCTTGAGAGGGGAATTATTGTTTGAGGCTGAGCTACTCTGGAGGCCTAACAACAAAGGAGCAATCACAAACCATGGAACCTGGGGACATCCTGCCACAGTATCTGCACAGCAGAATGCCGTAAGAGGCAGAGTGAAGAGGAGGCAGGTCAGATGTTGACCCACTGAGAAGTTTAAGCAGTAGGGAGCTTAGGCTGTGGAGGGCAAAAGTGATCAATGGCTCTGTCCTCTGTGGTGATGAGTTAGTCCTAGAGCACGTGGATTATCACAGGGGCTGAGAAATCAAAGCCCATGGCTGGTGGGTTGCAGACCTTCTCAACCACCTCCCTCCCATTGATGTGGCTAGCTGCCAGGTGAGACTGAGAACTCTGAGCCCAAGCAGATAGTTGATTTCTGTAGGATCCTCCCTCCTATAGGGTAGCATAACTGCTGGGTAGGGTCTGAAAGCATGGAGATTAGTGGGCAAAATGTAGTTTTCCCCAGTCTTTCCATCCAGTGCAGAACACAGTGATCTGTTTGCCTTTTCTATCTCTACTGCACTAAGGGGACCCTTCTGCTTGGACATTTATGATCCACGGAGCAAGAGGAAACCTATTTAGCCCACAGGTCACAAAGCTCATTGGGGTCAGTATTGTCTCCTAGTACACAAAGGGAAACTTCTAAAGTAAATGCAATCCTGATATGACAATTGATCCTTGTCTGCCCTCAACCCACATATAGCACCAACCTGTATAATGTGAACAGAGAGGTACTACAACAGACTCCAGCCATGTAGCCATACTATGCAATCTGACACCCTGGGTTTGATCCTTAGCACTGCAAAAATGGGAGAAGGAGCAGGCAGCTCACTCCTGAAACAATCCCCAAAACAATCATCCACTGAACACCCTATGAATAGCAGAGAAGCACTGACATAGTGCTGGGCATGGGACAATGTCAAGAGATTTTCCTTCTGTTGTACATAGGGTCACTGTGAGATGGACTCGATGCTATGGCACCTAACAACAACAATTATATTTATGTTTTTTATTTTGTAATTGGATTTTTTATCTCTTGCTCTTTGACTCCTATTTTTTCTTTTTCCTTTCTTTTAACTTATCTTCATTCTTTTTTCTCTTCCCTGCCTCTTCTTTATTTCATTCTTCTATTATTATTACCCTGATTTTTATAATGTCATAGTTTTTCAGTATTATTTGTTCCAATTTCTTTCTTTCTTTTTCTTTTCTTTTCTTTTTTCTTTTTTTACTTTCGTGAGATGGGTTTTGTCAAATTATGCAGACTGCCTCTGGTCCCAAATTTGCAATCCTCCTGCCTCTGCCTCAGGAGTCTCTGGGATTATAGGTGTATGCCACTGCACTTGGCTCCAGTTTATTTTCTGTGGTTATTGGTGACACAACAGTTGTCTGTAATTGATTTTTCTTGAATTTCTACATATGATTTGTTTTGTTGTTATTGCTGTTATGGCAGCTTGTTTATTCCTTCCAGAGTTGGACTAGAGATTGAGCTCTCAAGAGAAGGCTGATAACTAAGAAGATTTGATATAAAACTAAAAAAAATGCATCCCAACAGATACACAAGTCACAACACAAAACACACACAAAAAAGAAAATATGAAAAAGCAAGGCAATATGACTCCACTAAAAGCTTGTAAACCTTCAATAACTAAATCCAAAGATATTAAAATGTTTTAAATGTGAGACCCAGAATTCAGAAGTATAGTTGTCCTAAGGGGATTCAACTAGGTGAATAAAGTAGAGACTTCAATTCAAGACTTAGATGAGAAATTCAGCAATTTGGATGAGAAATTCAACAATGAGATAGAGATTCTGAAAATAAAAAGGAAATCTTATTAATGAAGAGCTTAATAAATCAATTTAAAAACTCAATTGAAAGCATCACTAATAGACTAGACCAAGCAGAAGAAAGAATATCAGGAATTGAAGAAAAGGTTGAGGAATTATTACATTCAGATAACAATAAAGGGTGAAAAAAGCAATCATGACTACAACATCGAAGATTTCTGGGACATGATTAAGGGACCAAACCTACAAATCTATGGTATAGAACAAGGAATTAAAATACAGAGTAAAGGCATAGAACACCAATTCAATAAAATTGTAGCAGAAAGTTCCCCGAACTTAAGGGAAAGAAACGGACATCCAAGTAAGGAGGCATTTAGAACCCCAAACAGAAATTACCAGAAAAGAACTCCTCCACATCATATTGAAATTAAAATGCCAAAAGTATAGAACATAGAAAGAATACTGAAAGAGCAAGAGAGAAGTGCCAAGTTACTCATAAGGGCAAATCTATCAGAGTAACAGTAAACTTCTCATTAAAACCTCTCAAGGCCAGGGAAGCATGGACTGATATATCAAATAAATTAACTATTGACCAAGATTAATATTTCTAGCAAAGTTATATGGTAAAATCAAAGGATAAATAAAAATTTTCCTGATAAGCATAAACTAATGCAATTCATAAATGCTAATTCAGCACTGTTTCGAGATCCAGAAACAATCAGTTACTGAAAACCCTATGAGGGTCACTATGAATTGGACCCAACTCAATGGCACCTAACAACAGTAATAATCCAGCACTTCAGAAGATGCTAAAAGAATACTCTACACAGAATAGGAAGAAAGATTTACACAAGTTCAAGAGCTTGGTAAAGAAATAGCACAGAAAAATAGATAAACAAATAAGAATTAGGAAAGAATCAAATATTATTAATTCAGTAAACCAGTAGATTTCTAAAATGAATAAGGGGGAAACTGGTATATATCTCTCAATAATAATCCTAAATGTAAATGGTCTTAGGTCTGTAATTAAAAGACATAGCCTATCTGAATGGATTAAAAAACAAGTTCCAATTGGTTGTTCTCTGCAAGAAAGTAAAACAATAGAAAATGATATTCCAAGCATATGGAATAAAAAACCAAGCAGGAATAGCTGTGTTCATATCTGACAAAGCAGACTTCAAGCCAAAATTAATGAGAAGGGATAAAGAAGATGACTACTTATTAATAAAGAAAGCAATCAATTAAGAAGATAGAATGACTACAAATATATATGCACCAAATGTTGGTACATGCAATTTTATTAAATAAATACCACTGAACATAAAGGTACAGAAGTTTGAAATACAACAGTAGTGGGTGACTTCAATACCTTACCATTATCAATAGATAAATTAGCCAGACTAAAAAATCAACAAAGAAATTTTAGAGTTAAATTTTACTGTAAGTCAAATGGGGGCTGGGATATAGCTCAGTTGGTAGAGCAATGCGTTGCAGTCTCTGAGGTCCCGAGTTCAATTCCCAGCACCGCAAAAATGGGAGAAGGACCTGGCAATCCACTCCCAAGGCAATCCTGAAACAGTCAGCCATTGAAAACCCTATGAGGGTCGCTATGAGTTGGATACCGACTTGGCGGCACCTAACAACAACAATAGATCAAATGGAGTTAACACACACACATAGAATATTCTATCCAATGGCTGTGGAGTACTCATTCTTCACAGCAGCTCATGGAACTTTCTTCAAAAAGGATCATATTTTATACCATAAAGCAAGTCCTAACAAATACAAAATTATTGAAATAACTTCTTGTATCTTACCAGATCATAATGGAATGAAACTGAAAACCAGAAGAAGCTACAGAAAGTACACGAACACATGGAAATTGTACAACACACTTCTGAATGATCAATGAGTTTTTGAAGAAATCAAGAGGAAGTTTAAAAAGAAAACCCTAAAAGTTCCTTAGGAAACTAAAAATAGAACTACTACACGATCCAGCTATTCCACTCGTAGGTATATACCCAAAGTAAGATAAGTCATCATACCACAAAGATATCTGCACTTCCATGTTCCACTATAGCACTATTCACAATTGCGAGGATATGGAGTCAGCCTAGATGTACTTCAGCAGATGAATGGATTTTTAAAATGTGTCATATATACACAATAGAATATTATTCAGCCATAAAGAAGAATGAAATTACATCATTTGCAAAATGGATGGATCTGGAGATCATCATTTTAAACAAATTAACCCAGGTTCAAAAAGAGAAATACTGCATGTTTTTATTCATATGTGGAAGCTATATATACCTCAAAGGAAAAAAAAATATATAACTATATGTATCTAACATTGGAACACACAAGGATACTCATCTGGAGGGGAGATGGAACAAATGGGTGGGGAGGTGAAACAACATGGTGGGGTAAATAGGGAAAGAACAATTGAGAAGTACAAGATATAATTGTATGAAAATCCATAATGAAACTCATAATGAGTTCTGGTAAATTGTGTTTCACTTTCATTTGGTTCTAGGAATTTTTAATTTTAATTTTTAATATGTAATAATAATTGTATATATTTATGAAGGACAGTGTGATATTTTTACAATTTAAATATATCACACTGTCCTTCATAAATATATACAATTATTTTTTCACATATCAGAACCTTTGGGATGCAGCAAAGGTAGTTCTAACAGGGAAGTTGATAGCTTGAATGCCTACATTTAAAAAATAGAAAGGAAACCATTGATGGGGAGTGAGGGGTGGAGGAGGAGGGTAATGAGAGGGTAAGGGGGAAGTTGATTTGAGCAATGTGCAATGAAATGGACGTATGGATATGTCATAATGATGCCCATTTGGTTGTGCATTACAAATTACAAATTACTAATAAAAAAGTTTAAAAATAAAAAGATGACTGGGAATAAAAAATAGAGAG
Source organism: Pedetes capensis (assembly GCA_007922755.1). Lineage (NCBI taxonomy): Eukaryota > Metazoa > Chordata > Mammalia > Rodentia > Pedetidae > Pedetes > Pedetes capensis. The sequence goes on along the minus strand of VMDO01002685.1, from coordinate 55,045 downwards.
AATGCAAATAAATAACCTAATAATACACCTCAAGGTTTTAGAAAAACAAACAAGGCAAATCCAAATGAATAGATGGAAAAAAATAATAAACATCAGGGTAGAAATTACCAAAATGGAGAGTAAAAGAATAATACAAAGGATTGGTGTAACAAAGAGTTGGTTCTTTGAAAAGATAAAGTTGACAAATCCTTAGCCAAACTAACCAAAAGAAAGAGAGAAAAACCTCAAATTAATAAAATTAGAGATGAAAAAGAAGATATTATAACAGATACCTGTGAAATCCAGAGAGTCATTAGATAATGCCTTGAAAACTTACATTTGAATAAATTAGAAAATCTAGAAGAAAAGGATAAATTTATGGACACAAATGATCTACCAATTGAAGAGGATATAAACAATATACACATGTTAATTATAAGTAATGAGATTGAATCAGTAATAAAACATCTCCCAACAAAGAAAAGCCCAAAACCACATAGATTCACACTCAATTCTATCAGACCTTTAAAGAACTAACACCAATGCTCCTTAAACTATTCTATAAACTAGAAAGAGAAGGAATACTTCCATACTTATTCTATGAAATCAGTATTATTCTGATAGGAAAACCAGATAAGGATGCAACAAAAAAGAAAACTAAAGGCCAATTTCCTTGATAACCATAGACACAAAAATCCTTAATTAAATACTTGGAAATCAAATTCAACCACACATTAAGGAGATCATACACCAGCCAGGCACGGTGGTGCACACCTGTAATCCCAGTGACTTGGGAGGCAGAAACAGGAGGATCGCAAGTTCGAGACCAGAGGCAGTCTGTGTAATTTAATGAAACCCTGTCTTAAAAAGTGAAAAAATGGCCTAGGGGTACAGCTCAGTGGTATAGTACTTGCAAAGCATGCAAGTGTTAGGCCATGGGTTCAACCTCCCATACTGCACAAAATAAAATAAAATAAAATAAAAATAAAAAGGATCATACACCAAGATCAAATTGGTTTCATCTCAGGGATACAAAGATGGTTTAACGTGTACAAATCAATAAACTTAATGCAGCACATAAGTAGAATCATATAATCATCTCAATGTTGTTGTTGTTAGGTGCCATCAAGTTGATACCCAACTCATAGCAACCCTACATACAACAGGAGAAACACTATCATCAGTGCTTCTCTGTTGTTCATAGGGTTTTCAATGGCAGATTGATTTTTGGGAGTGGGTTGCCGGGTCCATCTCCCAAGCCTGTAGCACCTATTGTTCCCAGATGGTCTCCCATCCAAGTACTAACCAGGCCCGACCCTGCTTAGCTTCAGAGATCTGACAGGATGGGGTACCACAGGGCTATGGCTGTAGGCAATCATCTCAATAGATGAAGAAAAATTCAACATCCTGTAATGATAAAAGCCCTGAAAAAACTAGGCATAAAAGGCACTGTGTAAACTACTTGTCTCAGGGTGAGGTAAAGAGACCATCCATTTACCCCAGATACAGAGGGCACAGGCAGACCAAAGGAAGGATCATGCAAAGTCTAACTTGATGAACCATGAGTTTATAGGGATTTCTTACAAGGGTATGTGTGACCCATGGACAGCTATACCACTGGGAGAATCCTTCTGAGGAGACCTGCCAAGGAGTCTCATAGGCAGCTGTATCACTGAAGAGTCCCTCCAAAGAGTCTTTTCCAGCACTGGGGTTACTTATAAGAGCAAGTCTCACTGTCTCTCTCTGAGCATAGAGGTTACCTACAAGAGCAAGAATGATTCCCTAGCAGCCTCATGAGCAGTTGCATGACTGAAGAGTCCCACCCCTAACTACCTCTTATATAGTGGTGGGAGGCACCCGGGATAGGGGTCTAATTCTCTTCAGGAAGGAATGCCAATAGTTCTAACCTCCTGAGGGCTTTTCAGTTGAGTTGGCTGCCATGACTAAATGCCAAGGTCTTCTGGAGGTCACCACAGCTGTTGGCTTTAAGATAATGATAGTCATCTCAAGCCTGGAGGAAGTAATCATACTATAGAAGGAGCAACCTCAACATAATAAAGGGTACCTATGATGAACTCATAGTCAACATTATACTGAGTGGGGAAAAACTGAAAGCAGTTCCTTTAAAATCAGGAACAGGACAAGGGTATCCACTCTTTTCACTCTCATTCAGTATTGCCTTTGAATTCTTAGCTAGAGCAATACAATAAGAAAAAAATTTAAGGAAATATAAATAGAAAGAAGTCAAATTAGTTCCATTTCCAGATTATATGTTTTTATGCTTAAAAAACTAACTGATAAACACTTTCAGCAAAGTAACAGGATATATACTGAACATATAAAAATTAGTATCTCTTCTATACACCAATAACAAATACACTGAGAACGAAATCAGGAAAATAATCTCATTCACAGTAGCCTCAAAACAACAACAAAAACAAAACCTGGGAATAAACCCGACCAAGGAGGTGAAAGACTTCTACAATGAAAAATAAATAAATAAATAAATAAAACACCAAAGAAAGAAATTGTAGAAGACAGTAGAAGATGAAAAGACTTTCCATGTTCATGGATTGGTAGAATTAATATTGTGAATATGGTCATATTATCAAAAGTAATCTACTGATTCAATGCAATCCCTACTAAAATTCCAAATGACATTCATTACAGAACTAGAAAAAAACTCCCAAAAGTCCTATGGAAGCACAAAAATGTCAAATGTAGGGATACCCCCAAAAGCAGAAGGGAGGAGACATGACTCAGGGACTAAATGGGTTGAGGCTTACCTAGCCCACCTTGAGTCCTGAGACATCATTCTGGCCCAGCAACCCCTGACAGGTTGGTTACCAAACACCCTCCAATTGGCTAAACCTTATCACCTTAGGTTCACTTAATTTAAATACTTTCTCCTGATTGGCTAACCCAAAAATGCCCTGTGATAGGTTAAGTCCAATCTATCCTCCAACACCTCATTTGCATCTATCTCATGATTGGTTATGCCATATTCCTACCTGAACACATGATTGGTTACCTCCAAATAAAGCCCTGCCTTCTGATTGGCCCTTAAGAGTATATAAGCAGAACTTGTTTGCCCTGCTTCGGTTGCCATTCCATTGCATGCCACTCCATTGCCACCTCAGAGATCTTCGGAGACAATGAGAGGGGAGACAACAGTAGACAGCAGAGAACTTTTCAAGCAAGGCTACAAACAAACAGAGAAGATTTCAAGCCACATCATCAGACAACCATTGAGGAGAGGAAGAAAGAACTCCATCACAGAGAACATCCAAGAAGCCTCCAGACCAGCACAGGAAGCAGAACTGTATAATAAGGCTGTAACACTCCAGAGCTGTAACAATAAAAGTTAAGAGCTGTTTAAAGGAGACTGCCTGAGATGTCTCTGACTCTGTCCCCATTCCTAACTCTGCTGCACTCACCCAAGCCCAAGGGTTCCTAGAGTGTGTGTCAAGGTTCCTGCTCCGGATCTGGGCCCAAGAAAGAGAGGGAAAAGGAGCCCCAACAGTCAAACAGCCAAAGCAATCTTGAACAAAAAGAGCAATACTGAAGGTATGACAATAACTGATTTCCAATTATACTGCAGAGCCATAGTAACAAAAATAGCATATTACTGGTACAAAAACAGACATGTAGATGAATGGAACAGAATAGAGGCCCCAGAAATAAACTCATGCAGCTATGTTGTTGTTGTTGTTGGGTGCTGTGGAGTTGAGACTGACTTATAGCAACCCTATGTACAATAGAACAAATCACTCCCCAACACTGTGCCATGCACAGCACTATGTCAGTGCTTCTCTGCTATTCATAGGGGTTTTCAACAGCTGATTATTTTGGAATTGTTTGGGGGAGTGCATTGCCAGGTCCTTCTCCCATTTTATGTGGTGCTGGGGATCAAACCCAGGGCCTCAGAGCATGCAGAGGAGCACTCTACCAACAGCTAAACCACAGCCCCCAAGCAGCTACAGCCATATGATTCTAAACAAAGGTGCCAAAGTCATTACATTGAAGAAAAAACAGCTTTTTAAACAAATGGTGCTGGGAAAATAGGATATTCAGATGTACAAGACTGAAACTAGATCCCTATCTCTCAACTTGTACACAAATCAATTTGAAATGGATCAAAGAACTTAATATAAGACCTGAAACTTTGAAACTGCTAGAGGATAACATCAGGAAAACACTTCAAGATATAAGCATAGGCAAGGACTTTCTGAAAAGACTCCAATACTTCAGTATATAATAGCAAGAATTGAAAAATGAAATTGCATGAAATTAAAAGGCCGTGCAATAAAGGAAACAATTAGAGTGAAGAAACAGTCTACAGAGAGGGAGAAAATCTTTGTCAGATATTTATTTCACAGAGGATTAATATACAGAATATACTTAAAAACTAAAACAATTAAACATTAAAAGAATAATCAAGTCAATAAATGGGCAAATGAATTGAACAGACACTTCTCCAAAGAAATATAAATGGCTAATAAACACATGAAAAAATGTTTAATGTCTTTATCCATTAGGGAAATTCATATAAAAACTACACTGAGATTTCATCTTACCCTAGTCAAAATAGCTATGATCAAGAAAACAAAAACAAACAACAAATAGGGGTGAAGATGTTGGGGTGGGTGGAGAAGGAACCATTATACACTCTTGGTAAGAAAGCAAATTAGCACAGTCACTATAAAAGTCAATATGGAGGTTCATCTAAAAACTAAAACTTGACCTATACCTGCTTTGGAAAATAATATGGCAGTTTCTTTATAAATTAAACATACAAGTACATAATGTCACCACAATTGCACACTTGGGTATTTATCCTAGAGAAATGTAAACTTATATTCACATAAAAACCTATACAAAAATGTTTATAACAACTTTCTTCATAGAAGCCAAAAACTGAAAACAACTCAGATGTTCTTCAGTGGGTGAGTGGTGAAAAATCTGTAGTATTTCCATACTATGGGATACTCAGGAATAAAAGAGAACTTTGATAATTGCAGCTATATGAATCTCCAGAGAATTATGTTGAGTGAAAAAGCAAATCATGGGCTGGGGAAGGGGATTAGTTCAGTGGTAGAGTGCTTGCCTAGTGTGCCTGAAACCCTAAGTTTGATCAACAGCCCCTCTCTCAAGAAAGTAAATCCTAACAGATTACATACTTGAGCTGGGAGCGGGGATGTATGCCTGTAATTCCAGTGATTTGGGAGGCAGAAGCAGGAGGATAAGAGGCAGTCTGTGTAATTTAGTGAGATGGTCCCAAAAAAGTAAAAAAAAATGGGCTGGGGGTACAGCTCAGTGGTATAGCACTTAAAAAGCATGCAATCATGAGGCCCTGGGTTCAACCCCCAGTACCACTAAAAAAAAAAAAAAAAAAAAGAAAGAAAGAAAGAAAGAAATTCATACTCTGTGATCACATTTATATAACATTCTCGAAATGACAAAATTATAGAAATGTAACAAATTAATGGTTGAAGTGGTGAGGAGAATAGGAATGGTGTGTGTGTGTGTGTGTGTGTGTGTGTAGCTATAAAAGGAAAACAGGAATTCATGTGGTGTTGAAATTGTTCTGTTTCTTGATGGCATTAATGTCAGTATGTATGCTGTGAAATTGTACTATTATTTCCAAAATATTACCATCTCTGTGTCATTTCTTTCAACTGCATGTGAATCTACAATTTTCTGAACATAAAAAGTTTATTACCCATAAGTCCTGGGTTCTGATCTAATGTCTAGGTGATATACAGAAAGACATTAAATTAGTCTCAACTTTATTCACCTGTAAGATGGAAGAAATAATAGTTGTCCTATGTCCTGGAATTGGGCAACTGAAGGTGGAAAATGCTTAAAACTTAGACTTAGTGTTACATACTTGGAATGAAAGACTCTTGGAACAGATACTAGTAATTTTCTATTTCATTAATCTCCATATTATTTTCTCCAGACCATAGGATCACAGGTTAGACATTAGGACAGTAGAGGGAAGGAGGGCAGATATTCCCTGTCATACCTCTTTCCAGCACCCAACATCACTTCCCTTTCCATTCTGTCATGCTTTCACCTGTTTTCCATACTACAGTTCAGAGGGATTTTGTAGTAGAAAATGGCTTTTACTTAAGGGATTTTCAAACCAAATTCTCTAGTTTCAATATTTCATTTTATTGGACAAGAAAGTAAGAACCAGAGAGGTGGGGAGGTGTAGTGTCCTACTCAAGACACTGAGATAGTTGCTGGTGGAGTTAACAGAACAAAAAGGCTATTCACTTTTAGTCCAGTGTTTTTTATTTTTTTAAACTAAATCATAATGTCTTGTATTTTGACTGGTATCTCAACATTTTTTTCAATGACCAAATAGCTCCTTAAGTAGTTAGTAATTTGCCAAAGCAATGCTATTTATTGCTGTCTAAAGACATAATTTTACATAGGCTTCCTTAAGCAAATGGGTAGAATTTGTAGACATTGGTAGTGGTGGTATAAGATTTTGTTTACAGGTGAATGATACTTAAGGAGTGTCTTAGACAGTAAGTGTATATACTGGGAAAAGCTTACTGGTGCCACCTAGTGGGGTGAATGATGCTGTTAACAGCCATAAATCAGAAGACATTTTAAATCCCTTCTTTGCTAACATCTTTGCTGCTGCTATTTCAATGAGTATACAAAAATCATTGCCAACTCCCTCAGCCACTTTGTTTCTATAATGTTCTAGGTAATAAATTCTTTTCAGAATACAAATGAACAGACTGATTTTTGGTTTAGCTGTAAGTTTATCTCTGCTAATTAAAAATTTTCTTCTTGACAGAATAAATTGTATTCAAACTCAAATTAATTGTTGATTACAACCAAATTCTTATTTAGTACAGATCTGTAGGAGTTCTATAAAATTAACAGTTGGGTTCAAAGTGATTAAACATACTAATACATCCTTTTTTAAAATGCTGTGACCCAGTTTTTTATTGTTCTTGTTGTTTTTTAACTAAATCAAGTATTACTCTGTGAAAAACAGAAAATCTTGTGGCCAAATTATAGGCTAATATAAGAGCAGCAGTTAGAATTATGTATATAATTTAATCATTAGAAAGTTTGAACTGTTTGAAGTTCTTAATGAACATACATTTCTTTCAAAGCAAAGTTGTACTGAACAGATATAATCCTTATTCTAACATCAAAGCAATTATTTGAGCAGATCAAACCCATCACTGCAACTATTGAACACTTAAAACACTTAATTACATCTAATTCTCACCATATAACAATTTTGTTTCTCTTTATGAGGGGTCAGGAAAGGAGTGAATCATAAAATAATTTGTTTGCTCAAGGTGTTAGTAATTGTGGAAATTGCTGGTCTTCTAAGTTGGCCCTTTTATCAAAGCTATTTTCAGAACAATTATGACAATGATGACTAAGTGTTCAAGTACACAAAAGATATTTTATAGACAAGGAAAAGAGAAGTTGTTAACAAGACTGCAAAAGGAACCAAGAGTAACAGGGTACAAACATGAGAGTTGAGAGAAATGAGACCAGTGACAGGAAGAAAAAGAAAAAAAAATTAGGAATAACAAGTAGGAGAAATTTGGAAAATAAACATAAGTGCCCACTTAAAACTTTTGACCTATGATTTCACTTGTTCCATATTTATTTTAATATATGAATTTTTAAACAATTGACTAAAGGTATGTATTTCAGTTTGTCAATTCAAAAAAGATTTATGACAAAAACATCATGCAAACATATCTCATGAAGTTTATAGGTAGCATTCATCAATCATGTCAGGAAATATTAAGTTCTTCATATAAGTCATTCATTGACAAACTGAAGACTATGTTCTCCATAAGAAATTCTGAACATTAGAACACTCTCAGAATTCTTCAGGTCAAAAGCTCAAATTGAATGTTGAAAACATGGGAAAACAATAGTGGGTTTTGAAAGAACATGAGGCATTTATATTGATTTCTTGAAGTTCCATGAAGTAGAATGGGCAGTGCTTCAGATATTGTTCCTATCATGGCTTCATTGCTTATTTTTTGTTGTTGTTCGTTTGTTTTGGTGCTGGGGATCAAAACCAGGGCCTTGCACATGCTATGCAAGTGCTCTGTCACTGAGCTACATTCTCGGCTAGCTGGTTCCATTGTTTATGCCCTAAGATTATGAATTCAGTTTGTTTCCCTGTGAACTGGTAATCATGCTGCCTCGGGTTATTGTGAGAATTAAATCATATACTGGGCACAAGGTGCTTACAATGTTTGCCTCATAGTAAGTAATCAAGAAATGTTAATTTCTTTTTTTCCTGTGACTCAACATACCAGACAATATTTAGTAAAGCAAGCAGCCAAACCTTCAGTGTTCTTTCCCACAGTCTTTTGTTTCATTAGTTGCCTACACCTGCTTTAGCAAAAAAGCCACAACGTGTTCTTAACAAGTTTCATATAAAATTCCTAATACCAAAAGGGAACAGTAAGTACGTAAATGGGGCTGGCATTTAGCTCAGTTGCTAGAGTGCTCCTCTGCATGCTCTGAGGCTCTGGGTTCTATCCCCAGCACTGCAAAAATGGGAGAAGGAGCTAAGCCCACTCCCAAAACAATTTCAAAACAATCAGCCATTGAAAACCCTATGAATAGCAGAGAAGCACTGACATAGTGCCAGGCATGACACAGTGTTGGGGAGTGTTGTGTTGTACATGAGTTAGACCTGACTTGATGGCACCTAACAACAAAAGTATGTAAGCTGTGAAAAACAACACTTTTGTTTTTAGGATTTGTATCAACTAAATGTGAAATGGTAGTTGCTAAAGAGATTTTTGTACCAAGATTTGAGAAAATATTCTTGCTGCTATTAATATTTGCAATGATATATAAATGAATACAGATAATAATTATTAAGGATTTTACTCAGGACTGCTCAGTACCCCTTCTCATATTATTGTCCCAAATCCAGAAACATAAATATGCTATACCTAGCTAAGAGACATAGTATATACATGAGGGATCCTCAACATCTAAAACAAATTCTCACTTTAGTAAATTATGCTTACAGATGCTGTCTATTCAGTGGTTTACTAATGAATTTAGTAAAATAAATAAATAAGAGGCTGGCATACTGGTAAAAGGCAAGCTCAGTGCTCTTAAAAAAAAATCTGGCAATCTTGCTTATTTCCCTTAGTAAGCCACTAAGTAGATTTTTTTGTGTGCCCCTTCTTTTCCCAAGTAGATCTTTTAAAAATTCCAGCCCATCAATTTTTTTGACTTTGTGAATTTGTATTATTGACCTCGATACACATCTAACATCATTCTATTTAGTAATTTGTTTGTTCAACCAATTTTGGTCATGTCTCACAATTTGGGAAGTATGGATTTGCCTGTATCCCTGAGGCATTTATTGTAGCCAGTCCTTCAGGAGAAACACTTAAAAGGGCATTTCTTTATTCTGGGAAGCCATCTAAACTCATTTCAGCATAGTTACTGTCCTCCTCTCAAACTCTTCCCTATTCCTAGCTCAGAGGAAGAAGTACAGCAATGAGCATAGGATCTTCCAAATATTGTGCCAATCCCTCAAATCCAGGTGTAAAGGAGAGAAAGTGAGTCTGGGATGAGCCTCATATTTACAATGACTGGCACATGCAAGGAGTGCCTGAGGGTGTGAAAATGCAGAGGGTTTTTTTGTGTGTGTGTGTGTGTTTTTATTGGTGCCTGTGATTTTAAGTTGTGAGTACTCATTCTCTTCCACTCTTGCTCTTCATTTCCTCATTTATGCCTCTGACATCCTAGCTGACTTACCTGAGTAACTATTGCAAGTAACTGTTTCTCTTACATACTGGCTCATTAGCCATCAATCTCTCTGGCCTGATAGGGAGGCAGGCTTAAAAGATTACAGGGTCAGCTCAACTCTTGATTTACTGCTGTTCACTGAAACTTTGTATTCAATGTTATGAATGAAGAAATGCTTCATTACACTTAGTATTGTAATATTTTGTTAGATTCATGAGTAAGCTTTTTTCCTATGTCCCTGAACTAGTTTTGCTTTCTTACATATTATACATGTTGTTCTTTTATGCTTAAAATGGCCTTAAAATGTTTTCAATTTGCACAAGTATAAAGGGAAAAAATGACTCATTTTGAGGCCTTAGACAAAAATAAGATGTGAAGCTGACCTATGGTCTAATGGGAGGAACTGATGTGCTCATAGCTAATTATAACTGCAGTGGCAGAAGCACAAAGCAGTACCATGGGAGCTTGAAGAGCTTCCAAAAGAGGTGCTACTTTAGCTGAGTCTTGAGACTAGCATAAGAAACAAGGCCAGTCACAGGTAAGGAGATCTGTTCTGAGGGCAGATATGCTAACCTGGCTACACAGAAGAAAGCAAACCCAAGGTGGTCCTGAAGAAGTAAGCCTAGCATAGCAACTGGTATATTACAGATGCTCAGCCAGCTCAAAAATTTCCCACCACATTTCAAATAAAATCATAGGGCCTTACCTTTGTTTATGAGGCCCTACATTTCTGCCCTCTTACCTCTCTCACCTTATTTCTTACCACTCTTCACCTTGGTGAGTTCAGTTCTAGCCCATTGTCATTTTCTCTCCATCTCTCACTTCTCCCAGGTCTCTGGTCAAATGTTTCCTGTCCACCATGGGTGACCCTCCTGGTATGTGCAATACCAATGGCATAGCTTTCTGCATCACGGCAACATGCAAACCCTCACAGTAGGGCAAACTGACAGACAAGTGAAGGGTTTCCTCCTTAGAGATGTCGTTTCTCAGTGCACCCTATCTGGAACAATCACCCCCACTATAGACTGAATATTTATGTTCCTCCAAAAATTCATTTGTTAAAATCCTAATCCCCAATGTGATAGTATTTGGGTAGGGTGATGGCTGGTAGGTGATTAGTTAAGGAGGTCTCATGGGATTGGTGCCCTTATAAAAGAAAATCTGAAGAGCTCCCTGGTCTATAGGAAAAGAAAAAGGACAGCAAATGTCTATCTACATGGTGGAAAGTTTTGAATACAACACCCAACTCTGCAGGACATTGTCTCTCACCAGTCATACCTGTACTCACTTCTGAGTTTACAAAAATAGATTCTCTCTATATAAATTCTTTTCATCTTTTTCCTTCATTGAAAAGGAATATATTAAACAGTTAGCATGTAGTCAATACCTTGTTATGCATGAGGGAGAAACAAAGGAAATCAATCAGCATTCTTTAAGTCACCAAATATGAGTACTTATTTTGTCAGGTTCTGGGACTATAGCAATGAACAAGACAGATTTATGTTCATAGAGCTTATAGTCCAGTAGGGAGAGTTACTAGGAAACCTGGATAAGCATATTATATAAAGGAGACAGGTAAACTTTTCAGTAGATGAAAGTTTATTAGAGGATGGGACATGTAAACTGATATCTGAGAGGTGAGTCAGTCAAACAAAAGGGGAAAGATAAAGGGTAATAAGGAAATAGAATATGCAAAAAGGACGTGAAGAAATCCAAAAAGTCTCATATGGCTTGGGCTGTAGGTTTAGTCTTCTAGGTGCTTAAAATCTATGTGGGAAAGTAAGACACAGGCATTTGAAGCAATTTTTAAAATGTTAAATACCTATAGGAGAAAGACCAGTGATGACAGTACTTAGTGAAACAGACTTGTCAGTTCCATTGTGAGGAGAGAATAGAGAGGACAGTGTGGGCTAAAGGGGCCTGCAAGTCCTTGGGGAGCATTGCAGATGCAAGCAGAACAGGCAAAATGATGGCTGGGACTTGGAGACAGGTAACTGTTTGATAAGACTGCTTAGAATGTTAAAATGGGAGAGGTGGGAGTCATAAAGTTTGATAGCCAAGTTACAAAAAGAGGCCTTGAAAATAAATCTGAAGAATTTGGACTTTTTCTTGAGGATGATTGTTGTTAGGTGTGGTTGCATTGGATCCAACTCATAGTGACCCTAAGTATCATCACTGTGCCATGCACGTGATCTTTTTATGCTTGAGCTTATTATCACAGCTACTATGTTTCTCCTTGAGTCATGCCACATCAGCAAAAGAAGGTCCCAAGGACCTTATTCCATTCTCATCATTAAGGTTGACTCTACTTTGAGGAGGCAACTTTTCCTGAGTCACCTTCCAGCCGGTGGGGCTCATTTTCCAGCATGGTATTTGACAGTGCTTCTTTGCTATTCATAGGTTTTTCAATGGCCAGTTGTTTGGGGAGTGGCTCCTTCTCCCTAGTCTGTCTTAGTCTGGAAGCTCAGCTGAAACTTGTCCACTATGGGTGGCCCTGCTGGTATCTGAAATACTGGTGGCATAACTTTCAGCATCCTGACAACATGCAAGCTCCCACAGCATAACAAGCTGATAGACATGTGGGTGTGAGGACAATTAGGAAATAGTAAAACTAAAATGTCAGGAAATAACTGTTGCAATAACATACTTATTGGGTACCTATCATGCATGAAATACTACAATGTACCAATACAACAGTGAGTAGAAGTCTCCCTCAGACATGGAGATTGTATATTAGGTAAAAACCACATTTGGTGATAAAGATTTGCAGGAGAAACTGGGCAGGAAGGTTAGCACTTTCCAAGAGAAAGGATACACATGAAATACAATTTGAAAGGAGTTAAAAGAGGACTTGGACAATGACCAAAAATGGTTAACAAAGGCAAGATGAGAGCTTTGGATTTTTGTGCTTTGCTTTACTTTCCTACCTTCCAGTCTGTTTATCTTCACTATTGAGAAAGTACTCTGAAGCTAAGATTTCAAGGGACTGAGTATTTACTAAAGCTTGATATTATCTATGTTATTAAATTTTAAAATTTATTTTACAAACAATTTTATAACAGCCAAAATTATTTAAAACAGGGTTTCTCTCAAGCTGTCTATATAATAATAATAATATAGGACAAGTTCATTACATATAGTAATTCAGTAAGTATCTGTTAAATGAATAAAATGTTTTCTAATTATTTAGTTTAATAAAGTAGAGAAGAATCATATTTTTCTGATAATAACATTCTTCTCACTTACTTGACTTCTAATATACTCTCCTGAGCAGGTAGAGAAAAAGGGGCATGGGAGAGTATCTTACTATAGGATGAAAGGGGAATTTAGCATAATCACCAGTTTGTCTTATCTATGCCAAAGGCCACCATCTAGAAAATATTGGAATGTGAAAGTCACTCAGTTTGAGTGCTCCAGGAAAAAAATATTTCAGATCTACTGCCTTAAAAATCATCTCCAAATCTCATTACTACAAACTAGTTGTTTTTAAATTTTTTTTTTAATTTTTAAAAATTTATTTATTTATTTGGTACTGTAGGGTTGAACCCAGGGTCTTGCACATGCTAGGCAAGTGCTTGAGCACTGAGCTGTACCTGCAGCCCATTTTAAAATTTTTTTATCTTCAAACAGTGTCTAGCTAAGTTCCACAAGCTAACTCTAGCCTCAAACCTGTGATCCTCCTACCTCAGGCTCCCTAGTCCCTGGGATTACAGGTGAGTGTCACGGTGCATAGCATTTGTTTTCTTTCTTTTATATTCCTTCCTGATTTGCATCTAAATGTGATGTGTGTGTGTGTGTGTGTGTGTGTGTGTGTGTGTGTACATTTTAAATGTACTCAATTTAAATGTACTCATTTTAAATGTAATATTAAGTTGGAAATTTAAATAAAATATGCAGTTGTCTATGGCAGATTATTTTTCTATACAAGGTAATTAATGCAGATTGTTTATAAGCTAGGAATTTAACAATGAATTGGAGTCAATTGCCTTTGCATATGGTGGAATTTCTTTGTTTCTTTATAATTATTTGACACTTCTCCACCCTTGAAAAATCATTCTTCTCTTATCCAACAGCTGACACAAAGATGACTCATGCCTTCACACAAACACACCTTCTGCTTTAACTTGCATACATCCTATTATCTGGGATGTCTTTTACTCCATGCAAATTCTATCCATCAAAAATAATGTTTAATTACAAAAGCTAAATATCACATTATACAAAATTTAGAAAATAATGGAAAAACCTTACCAAAAGTGGCTCCTGCTTGTTCTAGCCTTTTTCTTCTTTTTAAATGGACACATTGTATAATTGGAAATTACATATTTTTATGGAGTTCCATGTACTGTTTCGGTACATGTGAATATTGTATAGTGTTCAAATCAGTGGAAACATATCTTCTCAAACATTTATTGTTTCTTTGTTTTAAAAACATTCAAAATCCTTCTAGTTTTTAAAAAGTCTACAGTGATTATTGTTTAGTCAACCTCCTGTGCAATAGAACACCAGAACTGATTTCTTCAATATAAGTATAGCTTAGAACACATTGACTAACCTTTCCCCATCCCACTCTCCCCCTATTTTCTCCAGCCTCTGGGAACCACTCTTTTACTCTCTGTTGTAGTGATTTCTAAAGATAGTTTTAAAATTACAAACTAACACAGAGGTTTCATTTCCAGGTACGGCAGAGGCGCTTATATTGGAATGAGCCTCCTACACATAATAGTTATAGACTATGGACAAAATAAGAAAAGCAACTGGATAGTAACCAGAAGTAGGCACAAATCGAAAGGGAATCACTCGTGAAAAGAAGGGTACTACATTTGGTGAGATCCATATTTAAACAGATATAATTCGGGGGGTATTTCCTAATCAGTATAGTGGAGGGTAGTAAGCACTCATTGTTATTAGGTCCCATTGAATTAGGTCCAACTCATAGTGACCTTATGGACAACAGACAAAACACTCTGAGACTGTGCCATGCCTGGCACTGTTGTCAGTGCTTCTTTGCTTTTCATAGGGTTTTCAAAGGTGGATTGTTTCAGGAGTGGGATAACAGGTCCTTCTCTCTAGCCTATAGCACCTGGTATTCCCAGGCAGTCCCCCATCCAAGGACTAACCAGTCCCACTCTGTTTAGCTTCCAAGATCAGGCAGTATCAGATGCTAGGGCGCTACAGCACTCTTGGTGAAGACTTATTGGCTTAAGATATGAGAGGACAGGTTTTAGGGCTGCCTGAACAGCTGAAAGTTGAGGGACAAATTCCGAAAATGAGAGTCATTGAAACAGGAGTCCTAAATCTGATTGCCAACTAGTTTCAAATCCTTAGGTGATCTCTGATTTGCACATATGTTGTCTCAAAAAAGCTGAATGGCAAGCAATAGCTGGAAAATGCTGAGTAGAGATTTTATTTGTTACCCACCAAAGGAGAGACAGAGCTTGGAGTCTGAAGCCTACCATGTCAGAGAGACTTGTTAAACACTTCAAGCTTTCAACTGAAACTTGACAGGTGTCACACTTTTGGAGCAAAGACTATTTCCTAGGACTAAGGACCCGTTCTAAGACAAAGGGTAACATTGAAAAAGACTCATCCTAAATATAAAACTTGAACTTACAAAGTTAGCAGCTAGGAACTTAGCTCCTTGCTAGAATAAAATTCAACATTCTTCAGAAGAAAGATAAATTAACACATTATACACAATATGTAATATAAAATATTAAACATGTTAATGAAACAGGAAAATGTGACCCAACATCAATAGAAAAATGTGGTCAACAGAAACAAACCCAGAGATAACTTGTATGTTGGAATTAGGGGACAGGATTTTAAGCTGTTACAAATATTTTCAAGACTTAAAGGAAATGGTAGTGAGTACAATAGGGTATAATATCTGGAATGAAAAGTTCTCTGAGTGAGCCTAATGCCAGGTTGGAGATGGTAGGAAGCTCAGTGAACATGAAGAAAAATCAACAGAAAATATTCAGTCTGAAGGATAGAGGAAAAGGATGAAAAAAATGAATAATGCTTTAATAAGCTATTAGATAATATCAAACCACCTAATATGCATGTAATTGCAATCCCAGAAGAGGAGAAAAATAATGTAGTGCAGAAGAAACATTTTTGTTGCTGTTGTTGTTGTTGTTAGGTGCCGTCGAGACAGTATCCAACTCATAGCGACCCTCATAGGGTTTTCAATTGCTGACTGTTTCGGGATTGCCTTGGGAGTGGATTGCCAGGTCCTTCTCCCATTTATTGTGGTGCTGGGAAATGAACTTGGGACCTCAGAGACTGCAGCGCAGAGCTCTACCAACTGACCTAAATCCCAGCCCATTTTTAAGTGGCTATAATTCTCTCAAATTTGGTTAACATGTCAATTTACAAACCCTTTATTGCAAATTACAAAAAAACCACACCTAGGTACTACCAAACTGTTGAAAACCAAGAACAATAAGGAAGTCTTAAAACAAAGGACAAAAAGATACATTGCATACAGGTAGAAAATAAAAAAAAATACAGCTGCTTTCCCATCAGGAAAAAATGGAAATCAGAAGACAGTGAATGACAACTTGAAAGAGGTGAAAAAAAAGACAACAATTTCTATCCAGAGAATATATACTCTGAAGATGAAAGTTAATAAAGACGATAAATGAACACTGAGGTTATGTATCACAACAGGCTTTCACACAGGAAGTACAAAAAGACGTTAAAGGTAAATGATATGATATAACAATTTGGATCTTCTGGAAGAAATAAAGAGCATCCTAAATACAAATAGACCAGTTATATTAGTTTCCTATTGCTGCTATAACAAATCACTACAAAGTTAATGACTTAAAACAAACGTATGTTACAATGCTAGGGATGAGAAGTCTGAAATGGGTCTAATTGTGCTAAAATCAAGGTGTCAGCAGAGTTATGTTACTCTGGAAGCCTGGGGTAGGATCTCTTCCTTGAGGCCACCTGCATTGCTTGCCTCATGGCCTCAATTGCTTCTCTTCTCCCTATCTTTTTTTCATTTTAAAGATTCTTATGATTATACTAGAGCCTGCAGCGGTAGCCCTGTGGCATCCCATCCCGTCAGATCTCAAAAGCTAAGCAGTGTCGGGCCTGGTTAGTACCTGGATGGGAGACCACCTGGGAACACCAGAAGCTGTAGGCTTAGGAAAAGGACCTGGCAACCCCCTCCCAAAAATCAATCTGCCATTGAAAACCCTATGAACAACAGAGAAGCACTGACAATAGTGTTTCCCCTGTTGTACAGAGGGTCGCTATGAGTTGGATACCGACTCGACAGCACCTAACAACAGCAGCAACAATGATTATACTGGACCCACCTGGATAATACAGAATGCCCTTCCTATCTTAACGTCAGTGGTAATTAGCAAACTAAATTCCCTCTACTACCTTAATTAGGCTTGGATTTAGTGCAGTTGGTAGAGCACCACTCTACAGTCTCTGGGGTCCCGAGTTCGATTCCTAGCACCACAAAAATGGGAGAAAGACATGGCAATCCACTCTCAAGGCAATCCTGGAACAATCTGCCATTGAAAACCCTGTAAGGGTCAATGAGTCAGACATGACTAGATGGCAGCTGACAATAACAACTACCACCTTAATTACCCTTTTCTATGTAACCTGACATATTCACAAATTCTAGGCATGGACATGGATATACTTGGGGTCTATACATGAATAGACTTTCTGGGATCTACCATACCAACTGTTTTTCCCCCACCTTAATTTCATTAACATATAACTGATCATTAACTGCAAAAATAGAGGAGTTTTTGGCATTTATAAACACATAGAAAATGTGTGAAAGTATTAACACAAGAGGAAGATAGTGGTAAATAGGATAAACTGATGTGAATTTCCTCCATTTTACATGAAGCAGTATAATAATGTAGTAGAGTATGATAAGGATGTATATTGTCATTTCTTCTTTCTTTTCCTTTTCTCTCTCTCTCTCATTTGGTTATTGTTAGGTACCACTGAGTCAGGTCCAACTCATAGCGACCCTCATAGGGTTTTCAACGGCTGTTTTGGGATTGCTTTAGGAGTGGACTGCCACGTCCTTTTCCCATTTTTGTGGTGCTGGGGATCAAACTCGGGTCTTCAGAGAGTGTGGAGCAGCATGCTACCAACTGAGCTAAATAAACTTCAGTACTTTGTGTGTGGGACTGAGGATCAAACTCAGGGTTTCATACATGCTGGGTAAGTGCTCTACTTAGGCTGTATAAACCTTAGTAATCTGTATTGGCCATTTGAGTTTCTTCTTCTGTTAATACCTTTCAACATATTTCTACTTTGTAATTTAGGACTAATTCTGGAAGTAGTCAGTAATATGTACTGCAAATATCTCTCATGTAACTTTCATTTTGCATGTTTTCAATTTGAATGTAATAAATTATAACAGTATTTTTCTATATGGTTTCATCTTTGTGTTTAAAATTTTCTATCTTACTCTTAGATCAAAAAGATAATCTCCTACATTTAATTTAAAATATTAAGGTTTTAGAGGGCGCTGTGGTGCATGCCTGTAATCCCAGAAACTCAGGAGGCTAAGGCAAAAGTATCTTGAGTTCAAGGCCAGAAGCAGCCTGTGTAACTTAGCCAGACAGTCTCAAAATAAAATAATAAAAAATGGGCTGAGTGTGCAGCCCAGAGGTAGAGCCCTTGCAAAGTATGTGTGAGACCCTCAGTTCAACCCACAAGTACTGCAAAAAAAAAAAAAAAGTAATAAAATAATATTTTAGGATTTTACTCATTATTTAGGCTTGTAATTTGCCTGGAATTTGTGTGTGAAATGAGATAAGGAATTTAAGATTTATTGATAATTTGAAATTTACTTAGATAACCAACTATCCCAATCATTTCTTCTCCGATGATTTATGAGGCTACACCTGTGACTTACCAAGTTCCTATAAAATGTTGTGTGTGTTTTGGAGTTCTGTATCATTTATTTTTCTACTCTTGAGTGAATTCAATATTGCTTCAAATGCTATGGTATTATGTCCTGACAGTTTGATTTTATAATGTCTTGGTAGTTCTTAGGGTTTCAAAATAGTCTTTGCTATTATTGGTACTTTGTTCATTCATAAATTTCATATCCCAGAACTCAAATTCTTTGAGCAATAAGATAGTCCCTACATCATCTTTCATTTTTTGTTAGTATATAGGAATGCAATTTAGTTTTTACACTGATTTTGTAGATTTTTTTAATGCAAGTAGTATGTAACCTGCAAATACTTTTTCCTTCCAAATATGTATACTTTTTATTTTCCTTAATACACTAGTTAGGATTACTAATCCAATGTTGAATGGAACAGGAAAAGGATGACTAGGAGGGGATATTCATTAGTTATTCTTGACCTTAGGAAGAAAGCATTTTATATTTCACCATTATGTTAGCTGTAGGCTTTTAATAGATGACCAATATCATATTGGGGAAGTTTTCTTATCTTCCTTCTTTGCTGAAAGTTTTAAATTATGAACAGTTATTGTATTTTGTTAAATGATGTTTCTACATCTATTGAAATACTTATGGATTGCCTCCTTTACTATGTTAATGTTATGAATTGTTTGACTTTCAAAGGCTAAACCAGTATTTCAATCCTGGTACAAACTATATTTGATTATGATAATTATAATTTTTATATTGTTGCTTATTAATAGTGCTAAAGATTTTTGCATTCATGTTCATGAGGGATATTGGCTTGGAATTTTCTTGAAATACTTTCATTGAGTTTGGGGATTAGAGTTACGCTCACCTCACAAAATGAATTGGACAGTTAACTACAATTGATGTTTGTATAAAACTTGTGTTATTTCTTCCTATACTTTTGGCAGAATTTACCCCTGAAACCATCTTTGTCATTAATTTTATGTTAATCACATCTATGTTAAAGTCTACTTCTGATAAAAAGAAAAGTTGTACACTGTGTCAAGTTGATCAGGTTGCAAGTATATTTCAATGAATCCTTTTCTCTGTTTAGTTCTGGATTAGAACTGGGCAGGAGAAGTATCTGTCTGTAATACCAGTGGCATAGCATTCAGCATCAGGTCACCAAGTGGACAAGTTTTAGTTGAGCTTCTAGACTAACAAGGCCTAGGGAGAAAAACATGGCAACTAGTGAAACGATTAGCCATTGAAAACTCTATGAGTAGCAGAGAAACACTGTTAAATATAGTGCCAGAAAATGAGCCTCACAGGTTGTAACGCACTCAAAAGACAACTGGAGAAGAGTTGCCTCCTCTGAGTAGAATCTACTTTAATGACGAGAAAGAAGTAAAGCACCAGGGACCTCCATTTGGTGATGTGGCATGACTCAAAATAAGAAAGAACAATTGTAAACATTCATTAAAAAATGGAATGTAGAATGTATGTAGTATGAATCAAGGAAAATTAGAAATCATCAAAAGGGAAATGGAGCACATAAACATCAGCATTCTAGGCATCAGTGAGCTAAAATGGAATGGCATGGGCCATTTTGAATCAGATAATCTTATGGTCTACTATGCCAGGAATGACAAAGAGAAATGGGGTTGCATTCATCATCAAAAAGGACATCTCAAGATCTGTCCTGAAGTACAATGTTATCAGTGATAGAATAATATCTATATGCCTACAAGGAAGGCCAGTTAATATGACTATTATTCAAATTTACATACCCATCATTAAGGGCACAAATGAAGATTGGGAAGATTTTTTACTAGCTTCTGTAATCTGACACAGATTGAACATGCAATCAGGATGTATTGATAAATACTGGTGGCTGGAATGCAAAAGTTGGAAACAAAGAAGGCTGAATAGTTGGAAAATATGGCCTTGGTGACAGAAAGGATGCCAGAGATCTCATGATAGAATTTTGTCAGACCAACAACCTTTTCATTGCAAATACATTTTTCACCAACATAAATGGGGACTATACATGTGGACTTCACCAGATGGAACATACAGGAATCAAAATGACTACATTTGTGGAAAGAGATGATGGAAAAGCTCAATATCAAAAATCAGAACAAGACCAAGTGCTGATTGTGGTTTAGATCAACTGCTCATAAGCAAGTTCAACCTGAAACCAAAGAAAATTAGGACAAGTTTAGAAGGGCCTAGGTGTGACCTTTAGTGTATACCACCTGAGTTCAGAGACTACCTCAAGAACATATTTGATCAGACACTAATGATCACAGACCAGATGAGTTGTGGTATGACATTAAAGATGTCATTTATGAGGAAAGCAAAAGGTTATTAAAAGGCAGGAAAAAAAGAAAAGACCAAATTACATGTCAAAATAGACTCTGAAACTTGCCCTTGAAAGTCAAGCAGCTAAAGTAAAAGGAAGACGTGATGAAGGTAAAGAAATAAACAGATTTCAAAGGGTAGCTCCAGAAGATAAAATCATATATCATGACATATGCAAAGAGCCAGAGATAAAAAACAAAAAGGGAAAAACATGCTTTGTTTTTCTCAAGCTTAAGGAATTGAAGAAAAAATTCAAGACTTGAGTGGCAAGGGGTGAAAGACTACAGGGTAAATAGTAACAATGCAGGAAACATTAAAAGAAGATGGAAGAAATACAGTGCCATTATGCCAGTAAGAATTGATGGATGACCAAGAATTTCAAGAGGTTGCATAAGACCAGGAACCAATGGTACTGAAGGACAAAGGGAAAGATGCTGTAAAGGAACTGGCAAAACACAAGCTCTAGGAATTGATGGAATACCAGTTGAGATGTTTAAACAAAGAGATGCAGCACTGGAGGTGCTCACTTGTTTATGCCAAGAGATTTGGAAAACAGCTACCTGGCCAACTGAAGAAATCCTTATTTGTGCTTATTATCAAGAAAGGGGATAGAACCAAATACGGAAATTATAGAATGCTATCATTAATATCTCACGTAGGTAAAATTTTGCTAAAGAACATTCAAAAGCAACTACAATAGTAACTAAGTTGACAGAGAACTGCCAGAAAATCAAGCTGGATTCAGAAGAGGGAGTGGAACTAGGGATGTAATTGCAGATGTCAGATAAATATTAGCTGAAAGCAGAGAATATCAGAAAGGTGTCTACCTATGTTTTACTGATTATGCAAAGGTATTTATATGGATCACAATAAATTATGGATAACATTGTGAAGAATGGCAATGCCAGAGCACTTAATTATACTCATGAAGAATCTGTATATGGATCAAGAAGCAGTCGTTCAAACAGAACAAGAAAACACTGTCTGGCTTAAGGTCGAAAAATGTGCGTGTCAGGGATCTATCCTTTAATCGTACCTCTTCAACCTCTATGCGGAGCAAATAATCTGAGAAGCTGGACTTTATGAGGAAGAATGTGGCATCAAGATTGGAGGAAGACTTATTAACCTGCATTATGCAGATGACAGAATTTTCCTTGCTGAAACTCAAGAGGATATGAAGTATTTATTGATGAAGGTCAAAGAACACTGCCTTCAGCATGGATTGTGCCTCAAGTTCAGCAAAACAAAATTCCTTACAACTGGGTCAGTAAGCAATTTTATGATAAATGGAGAAAAGTTTGAAGTTGCCCAAGAGTTTTCTTAACTTGGTTCTAAAATCGACACCCACAGAAACAGCAGTCAAAAAATAAAAAAAAAAAGGTGCCAGGCACAGTGGTGTATGCCTGTAATCCCAGTGACTCAGGATGCAGAGGCAGGAGGATCACAAGTTCGAGACCAGAGACAGTCTGCGTAATTTAGTGAGATGGTCTCAAAAAGTAAAAAAATGGGCTGGGTGTGCAGCTTAGTGGTCCAGCACTTGCAAAGCATGCAAGCGCAAGGCCCTAGGTTCAACCCCAAATACCACAAAAAAAAAAAAAAAAAAAAAAAAAGGAAATGAAAAATGGGTTGCAATGACCTCTTTAAAGTGTTGAAAAGTAAAGATCTCACATTAAAGATAAAGGTGTGCCTGACTCATGCCATGGTAGTTTCAGTTGCATCATATCGTTGTGAAAGCTGGACATTGAATAAGGAAGACAGGAGAAGAATTGATGCTTTTGGATTATGGTGCTGGAGAAAAATATTGAATAGACCATGGACTGCCAAATGATCCAACAGACCTGTCCTAGAAGAAGTGCAACTACAGTGATGTCTTACATGTTGCCAGGAGGGACCAATCCATGGGGAAGGACATATTTGGGAAAATATCAGATCAATGAAAAAAAGGAGGACCCTCAACTAGATGGGTTGACACAGGCTGAAACAGTGGGCTTAAACCTAAAAAAGATTGTGTACCTGGCACAGTCTCAGGGAGTGTTTTGTTCTGTTGTTCATTGGGTTGCTATGAGTCAGACCTGACTCAATGGCACCTAACAACAACTACAGAAGAAATATGTATGAGATTTGGAAGGTAGAAGTGAAGTAGTAGTTAACAGTGCTGGTTTTTGTGGTCAGAAGTCGTAAGATGCAATTGCACAGGTGCATGTAGATTTTAATTGGTTCTTGTTCTTCCCAGCTGTTCAGGTTTTCTCCTTATCTGCAACAGTGGCTTTAGGCTCACCATGTAATAAAGAAGTAATAATTTCCATACAACTCACCTAGCTTTCTTTTGAAGGTCTACTGCAACAGTTAGATAAGGCTGACTTCTCAGTTTTTCTGTCAAGCTTCAGTTTGGCCAAGCAGTCAGTGTTCAAGACTTTTCTCTAATCCATCACCTTGTATTTTCAGCTCCTAGTTCTTTGGTTTTTCTCACAAATAAATTCTTCATTCCATAATACTCTCACTAGTTCTGCTCCCTGATTTAACTCTGATAGAGATATTTTAAAAATAGAATTTCTTGTGGACCTCCTTCTATTTTTTTCTGGTTTTTGATCATTTGGTTTTATTTCCTTGTATGTCTTATAAATCGTTAATTAAACATTGGACATTGTGCATAAAATTCTAACAACTTGAAGGTAATAACAATTGAAGATAATGTTATTTTCTTCCAGAAAAGATATACCTTACTCCTAGTAGGGAGATAGAGGAATAAGTAAGCTAACCACTCCTATAACAAGATGGTGACCACTACATGTGTGGGTGGTAGTACTATGATCTCTGTTGGAACTATATCCTACTTACAGAAGCACACCTTAATATTGTAGCTTTGTTTTTCAGGAAAGAAGAAAGAAATTATCTGAACACAAATGCTACAAAAATGCACACACACAAAGTAAAAATAACGTAGATTAGGTGTACAGACCAGTGAGAAAAATTTTCCAAAAACTGACCTAACGTGTTTATTTTGCTTAAGAAACTTATGAGCTGCTTTTTTTATTGTAATGATATTCATTAGTAATCCAGTTCCCCCCCACCCCCCCATGGTGCTAGGGATCAAACCCAGGGCCTCTTGCAAAGTAGACAAGGGCTGAACCACTGAGGTACATTCTTAGCCCCTAGTTTTTCATTTCTGACGTGGTTATTAGCTACTAGAGGTACAGAATAGCAGGGATAAAAAGATATGGGCAGGACTCACATTTCAGACAAAATCACCGATTAGAAAACTTTTCATGCAGAAGACAATTATGTAAAAATGTTAGTCTGAGCTGAAGGCTGAAAATTAGCCCAGGTGATCTACGCATATTGTGAGAATGTTAACTTTAAAAGCATCCAAAATTAGTAATAATCCTAACATTTCAACAACTATAAATTTTAATTAAAATAGGAAATATTGAGTAGCAATTACTAATTATTGTTAAATATTAATAACACACATCACCTGCCTCTGCCATAGCAAATACATTTTCTACATGACATCTCTAACTGCTGAGCCACTTTTCCCTATCTTTGTCTTGGGTAATAGCAATTGGGGTCAGCTGGGGTTCATAAGTAGATTCAACTCACAGGAGTGGCAGTTAGTGTCCCTGGAAATCCTTTAGGAATGATGTGGCAGAATGGTTACAGATGTATACTTTCCTTCTTTCCAATGGTTCAAGGAAGTCCTCTGAAATCCACCTCGTTCCTTTTTCTCTTACTGGTCTCAGAGTAAAAAATTAGATGTTTATGGTAACTGAGCATATTATTAAAACATTTTCCTTAAAAGAATTCTAATCAGAACAATATCAAACCTTTTAATATTACTAGATGCTTAACATTGCTAACATTTATGAAGTAAAGCTGTGGGGGTTGTTGAACCCAGGTTCTCATGCATGTTAGGCAAACACGCGATTACTGGGCTGCAGCCCCTTCTTTTTTGAGATAGGCCCTTGCTAAGTTGTGCAGGCTGCTTCTGGCCTCAAACTCATCCTCTTGCTTCATCCTCCCAGTTCACTGGGATTACAGGCATGTGCCATGGTGCGCCAGTAAACTGGGATTTTAATCTAGATCTGATTGAATCCAAAGGTCCACAATGTCATAGGTTTACAAATCAGTACCTTGTAGGTTTTTGCAAAGGTGTTTTATGGACCGCATATTTTGATTTAAATTTTGTCTGCCCAAATGTTTTATTTTTTAGAAAGTATAAAACTACTTAGTTACAGGCAAAATTGTAAATTATTGAACACTAAGGCACTAACTTGTACTGCAAGGTTATCTCATTTTTGAGAGCCCTGTACTGGTATTTGATTTTTACCAGCATATATTCATTTATATAAAGTAGTATACTAGATCATTAGCACAGGACATTTATTAAAAAGTGCAGATCAGGTGCATCTGCTCAAGAATGCTCTGACTGCAACCTAAGAACAGTGCAGTGACAAAGAGGAGTCATGCTGCTGCATGATATTGGTTTAGGAAGGACACTACTACCCATGAGTTTACAGAAATGTGATTTTTTTTCCCTCTTAATCTATTTGGTGTTTTACACGTATTTTCACTAGCAAGGAAAAATCTCCTGCTAAACCATAGCATGATCAATATCGTCTATCTTATTAAAGAATGCAAAAGGAATTTCTTTTTCATGCAGGCATGTGAAGTCTTTTATAAATTTATGATGTACTACTGGCCACAGTCAGAATTTGCTCCAGGGGAATCAACTACCTGCTTGAACATTAGAGCATTCATCAAGTAATTAACAATAAAACGAAAATATTATAACATATCAAAGTGGTATTTAATAAGTCCTAAGGAAAGAAGTAGCCATACCACCCTGTCATCCAATCCCATTAGATTCTGGAAGTTAAGCAGGGTCAGGCCTGATTAGTACTTGGATGGAAGACTGCCTGGGAACACCAGGTACTGTAGGCTTGGGAGAAGGACCTGGCAACCCACTCCCAAAAAACAATCAGCCATTGAAAACCCTACAAATAGCAGAGAAGCAGTAACAATACTGTTTTGCCTGTTGTACATAGGGTTACTGAGTTGGACACCGCCCTGACTGCATCTAACAACAACAAATTTCATCTACCTCGCCTGTTTTAAAGGATCAAATGAGATATGCAATTGAAATAGATTTCTGTCAAGAAACACCTGAGTGTGAGGAAGGTGAAAGTGAATCTTGTCTTTTTTCTACTACCACTCTCCCAGACCCATAAGCACCACATACATGTCCTACCAGATATATATTCCTGAGGACAGAATCTATTAATATTGTTCATTTCTTGAAACTTTTCCTCTTCCTTTTCTTTCAGCTTTAAAAAAGTAAAGATCTGATTAGTTCTGTGGTTCAGACATTTATTGGAATTTAAATAGTGACATTCTGAGATAGCTTGGCTCAAAAGAGCTTATTTCTAATAAACTTTAGAAAACCCTAAATAAAATTCAATGTTTACAGGAATAAGATAGAATTCAGTATTTGTTATCATATTACAGAAATACAATATTACACTTTTGATTCCTATACATTTTAATTTTAATTTAGTATTTTTTAATCTGGTTATTTTAGAGGCATGGAACAATAATATAATATTCTCTGTCACTTACCTAAGAGAAAGAACAGTCATTTATATAGTATTTAACCACAGAGTAGCTTTCCAAAATGAAAGCCAAGAAAAGGATTTAATAGTGAAAGACACACAGTAAGAAAATAATTAATATTTCATTCTAAACCTAATACTTTTTTGGACAGCAGCACTTATATGTATATTACCCTTGTTGAACATGCATACTCAGAGACCACATACATATAGTATGAAACACAGAACATTACAGAAAAGTACATTTATCAGTCAGCTTTCACCTTTGCAACAAAGGGTTTCATTAGCCAAGATAGAGCTAACAGATAGCTAATAATTGCTAATAGAATCTTCTCTGTATTCTGCTTAAAATGATAAAAGGAAACGAAAATGCACAAGGATACTATAACCTCTGGAATATATGGTCCTAGGACAGCACCTAACAACAACAGTTTAAAGAAAAGAATTTAGCTGTTTGGGTATTTTCTTCTTATGACATTCATTGAATGCTAGCATTGGGAATGACCGTCTCAAATAAGCTAGGAAAGACTAAGTGAGGACAAACTTTTAGGCAAAAGAATAAGCAGCCTAATAGATTAGCAAATATCCACTTTACCATTTCATATGAATTCTTTCTGAGAGAGTTCTACAGCTGCTTTTCATTCGGTTTTTAAGTATTTGTATATGAAGTGCTTTTCTTCTTTCATGGAGGGAAATAACAGTAATATGAGTAATTCTGTGAGCATGAGTAGGCAAAGTAAAGTAGAAAGGCTTAGAATTTAATAATTTAATTAAGTACAAGCTTACTTACAAGTCCTCCACCAAAATGCCAAAGCCAAAAATTAAAAAGGCCTCTTAACTAGTTATAGCTGTTGTTAATAGACTGAACGAACCTTGGACAAATTTAAACTGGAGAATAATCTCATGTTAAAGTAAATTTTTATCTTAGTAGTATATTATCTTCATATGTATTCCTAAACCTGTGGTTATAACTAAGAAGCACAGGTTTAATTTTTAAAAACTACAAGGTGTTTATGGAAATGAAATTTTGTGGTACAAGCTACTATCTTGAAATTCAGTTACCATTTTAACTCACCTATCATAAAAATACTAGTTCTCAGATTCTGCATACAGACTTTATGTAAAATATATAAACATTTGTCCAAATTGGTACACAGAGTGCATAAATATGGCAATTAAGATTGCATTTACAGATGTGCATGTACAATGTTGTGCAAATTATCACAATATTACAATTTCAAAAATTATTCAAATTGGTATCCAAGTAAAACAATTAGTGGTGGAAAAATACCCATGCAGAATTTAAATATTTCAGAACAAAATTTAAAATGTCTTCATTAAAAGTTCACACATTTAAAATAGTTTTATTTATTTTATTTGAATATGTCAAAATACATTTTTATTTCCAAAATAGTGGGTTTTGCAACTAGTTTCATGCAGAAACAAGGTCTGCTCAGTACTACCAATAAAATCAATATAGCACAGTAGCTGTTCAGTTTTAGATACAAAGAATAAATAACCTAAATACAAAACACTAAAATATTAGAAACATGTATTTAATCACTCTTCACAGGCATCCAAACTTCACAAGTATAAGCCATAGCATGCCTAACTGTTGTGCAACCAGAACATGTTGCAGTCACTCAAACTAATCAATTATCTGTATATTTTACCTCCACATTAGATCATGGAAATTCTCTATATTCAGACCCACCATTCATACAGTTCAAATATAACCAAAAATAAAATCCCCACAACTATCCTTGTACCTTTAAAATCAAGAATCCTGAGCTTGGTAGTAAGAGCACAACCTTATATCTTCATAAAACCAATCAAGAAAGAGAGGACTTAAAAATCCTGCTTACCAAAACACCCTTCCCCAACCCCGTGGTAATCTAAAATAGGCAGTAGAACACAATGACCTTTTAAATGAAGGGGTACAAATTCACATTTAATATAGTATACAATACACTCAATAATACAATTAGCTACTATAATAAGCTTTACAATGTACAACTTATTCAAATGGCTGAACTGTTCAGTGGTTAAGGAGACAGTTATATGCCAGAAAGATTTTTTTTGCATGGTTTAATGAAAATATAAAAGTTATTTGTCCAAATAAAATCCATCTTCACTATGAACTTGGTTATACTTTTTTTCTTCCCTTAAAAAAAAAGGCCACTGAAATGTATAAAATGGTCTGAACATGATGGTGGTATCAAAGTCAATGCCTCTTCACATGGCAATAACAGTGCATTTAACATGAACTCACTGGTTAAATCTGCAAATGCTTTCATTGCATTACTTTGGCTAGCACAACAGTTTTAGACAGCACTCAGATAAATATGGGTATGTGAAATGCGAAGCAGTTATTTTATGCAACTTTTATGGTTGAATATTAGCAAATGAAAACAAAATAAAAGTACTTTACAGTAGAAAACTTTCGTAAAGCTAGGGCTCCACATAATGTGTAACTTTTAAGGTCTTTATATCACATTGTTAGCAAATTTTATTTTTAACACTATCATGGAGTAGACTACTTTGCATTAACAGACATTTAAAAAGAAAATAGTCAAGCATGCCATGTGGTGGTCTAAAAATCAAAACAATACACTTATTTATATATACAGCATCACTCAGTACCTGCTAAAATGAATGTGAAGATTACAGAATCTAACATCTTATTACTACAATAAAAAACAAAAACAAAAAAAGTGGCCAATGAAGGCAGAAAATAGGACTTAAAAGATCTAATTTCAAATGACTTTAAAGCATTCATATAAGAAATAAATGCATATTGCACAAACAGTGAAAGCAAATGTTCCACCAAGCAATTCAGTTCCAGGTGGGAGACAACACATTAGCCCAATATATGACAATAATCTCTGAAGAGCAAGTTTTCTTTTCTGTAAATGAGAAAACGGTGAATACATAGAAGGTTCTGCCACATGAAGAGTTAGAAGGAAAAAAAAATACAAACCCAAACTTAAATGTAAAGTAAAAACAAAAAATTAAATATTGAAAAACTGGAAACTGTGGCACATCAAAAAATGTTGAATAACTGTCTTCTGTGAGAGCTGAAAGTTTTTGTTGACACAAAAGTACTTATGTACAACTAAGGCTTACTGGTTAAATATCTGAGGCATATCTGGCCTTGAACACTTTCCTTATATGCTGGAGCTGTAAACAAGTTTTCTCAGTCATTAAAAAAAAAATCTTCTCAGCAGCTGCATTAACATGAAACAATGGTCTTGATAACGAAACAAAAACCAAAAAAAAAAAAAAGAAAAAAGAAAAAAGAAAAAAAAAAATCCAAAAAAACCCCCAAACCAAACAAAAAGAAGCCCCCCTCAGGACATCCCCCCCAAACTGAATAACAACAACAAAAAAATACACCACCCAGAAAATGAAACAAAACAAAAATCCCAGGTAAGAGGGTATTTGGCAGGATATCCAAAAATGACAGTCTTCAAGGATTCTTCCCAGGCTTCCAGTGACTGCCAATTATGGTCCACTGGGTTACTAGTATGTGCGATTCCTGCTGATTTTCTATTTGGAAAGTTTGCTTATAACTCTGATCAAGGCCCCATTTTCATCCTTTAGCCTCTGGTTGTCTGCTTTTAGGTCTGGTAACATCTATGAGGGGAAAAATAGGGAAAAAAAAGTTCTATTTTAATAAAATGACAAAATATTATTCTTAAATGTTATATTTTCACCACAAAACAAATGATCAAGCTTTGTCAGTTATACGTATTTCTACTGTCTAAAACATACATCATGAAGAAGGTAAAAAAAAAAAAAACATCATTTGTGAAACTAATTAGTTTAATAAGTGATGGAATGAAAGGTTTATTCTCTCAAAGTTATTCATTGAAGTTTACTAAATTACTTGATTTTATAACTCACAAGCACACCATATTAGAGCAGCCAAGAAAATGAAGCCTGTTTTTGTTAGGATAGACTCTTAGAGGAAGTTCCTATGATAGTTCCTGTCAATACCTATAGCAAAGCTTTCTGCTTTATGCCATACCTAAAACCATACTATTGTTCCACAAGAAAACCACCCTATCTAAAAAAGTTTTGAAGGAGTTAGACTTGGTCCAAATTCTTAAAATTCCTTACAGGACTTAAGTTTAAGTGTATAGTATAATGCCTGATCCAAGACAGGTGTTCATTAAATGGAAATAATATTGTTGTTGTTGTTAGGTGCCGTTGAGTCAGTCAGTGTCCGACTCATAGTGACCCTACGAATGACAGGTGAAACACTACTGTCAAGGGTTCTCTGCTATTTATAGGGTTTTCAATGGCGGCTTTATTTTTGGGAGTGGGTTGCCAGGTCCTTCTTCCAAGAAATAATATAAGAACAGCACAAAATAAAGTAGTAAATTTGTATCTATGAAAACATTCATGCATTAAAAATAACAAGTATTTGAAACAAACAGACAAATATACCCTCCTGTCTTTAAAACAAAGCAATTCAATTTCCTGTTGTTTTACAGACAAATTGAAAGAGGGGGTAGAAATGTCACAAATTAAATGATCTTCTAAGGATGATTAAAATTGTATGTGTTTTGCCAGGCTGACTAGAAAATGGAATAGCTTATATTCTGGATGTTAAACTAAACTTTCCAAAAAAATCTAGTCTTCTCTCTTCAGCTTCTAAAACATACCTTAAGCCAACTCTTCGTTTAATTTTATATGGAACCAATTAATTTTTATTTGTGTTCGGAATGTTTAGATATTAAATACAGTAATCTTAAATTTACATATTAAGATATTTATAATAGAATTAAATGAATAGAAACTAAGATAATTCTGACTGAAAATCACATTTTAAAAAACACAATGTAGGCTTCATCTTCATGTTTTAAAAATACATTACATATAAAACATGTTGCACAGGTTATACTTCATTTTCTTTCTAGTAAATGACTATAAATAATAGAGGTATTTTAAGCCCTTAAAGTATTTTTAGCACCAAAAATATGCATAAACTTTACAAAATGAAGAGTCGTCCTTAAATTCCTAAATCATTCCCTAATTTTACTGTAGTTTATCAGTTATAATATTCAATTAGTGATACTTTTTAACAATCTAGAAGCCATGCATAATTAAACAGTTACATGATAAGCTCCAGGCACAATGGTATTAATATGTAATAGTGAGCTCTTACAAAAACACGCTAATATAAAAACACCTGCCTGGCTCTACCAAGAAGAAATGACGAAACTAAATTATAGGTTCACAGACTGCAGTTGCCTATAGAACCCTGAGCGCTTGGCTATCACTCTTGTCAAGGCCCTATTCTCAGTCAGCAGTCTCTCATTTAACTCTCTCAGAGTCTGAATTTGCTTTATTTGGTGCAGGTTCTGTAGGAATCAGAACATAAAGAAATAAGAATAAAAAAATAAGAAAATGGGAAAGATTACAATAAAAATATGAAGAATCACAGGCAATAAATATAAAAAACTTAAGAATCTTAAAAGCCTATACCAAGAGAACTAGAAAGGTAAACAATGAATTCCTAAAATTCCATTTCAAACTAAACAATACATAAGCAAATAAAATCGAAAAGATTTGTCTCTGCTTTTCAAAACCTCTCAACAATGGTCTAATAATAAACTAAACAATTCAACCTTGAAATTCTAATTCTATGAGCACAATTTCCTATGCATTAGTTCATTGATTCATTACGTGATATTCTGTGCAAGACAATATACTAACAGGTAATCACTTAGCTATGTTTTTTCTCCCCTAGCAGTGTTCAAAAAAACAAGTAATTATTTCCACAGGTAATGCAGTTTGATAAAATATACTTCTGTCTGTTTCTTCCTTTAATACCCTTTATTTTTAAAGGTATGCATTTTTTCTCTTTTCATCCCCCATATGATTTACTCTCGAGAAGCATGTACAAAACTGCAAAGTATAAATCCCATATCATAGTTATCTAGTTTTTTATGCCTGAATATCAAAAGTGCTATAAATATTGATTATCAAAATGATTTGGGTTTTAAATCCTCTTCTAGCTCACTAAAACCTGGATTTAGAAAGAAAAAGAAGCCCAAGATATATAGATAATTCACAAACTGGGTAATTGGTTTCGAGAACAATTAATGGAAACAATATGTATAACAGCATTATAAAATTTAAGTTCATAAAGAATACGATTTCTCATAAATAGCACGGTTTACTTACTTTGAGCTCTTCTTCCATTTCAGATATTCTTCTTTCTAGTGCTCTTCGTTCCTAGATCAATTTAATGTACCATTAATTATATAATTATTGTATTGTCAAGTTTTCTTCTATACTGTGAAACAGTGATACTTTAGAATAAAAAGCAAAATCAAGAGCAGTGTAGAAAAAGATGTGATGCCAGTGACATGTAGAGAGCTTCCCAAAATTTGACAGAAATAAATATGACTTTTCTGTTTTATATATATTTCATATATCACTTTATATATAGATTACTTTTCACAAGCTCTTTCTTTAAAGCTTTGACTTTCTAGTAAGATATTATATAACATGTTCAAACTATTTTTGTAGCCCATATAAGACATAGGAAACCAATATTCAAGACTGAGGATTGCATAGACAAAAAAAAACTCACACAGATGCAATTGTATTACAGTGATAAAAGCAGAAAAGCAAGAAGCAAACATGCCTAAAATGTGTACAATTTCAAAAGGATCTAAGTGAATCTCGTTTCCTCCACTCACAACGTTTATTATCCATTATTTATCCAATTCACTTCATAGCTTTTTGTACAGGTTGATACTGTGTGTAGCATTAATGCAGTGAATCCAATGAAGAAGCAATTGCAGCATTTATTTTAAACTCATTTCAAAGAGTGACAGGCAAAGCCAACACACAATGTATTATTGCAGTGTACTGTTTTATTTTCCCTTATATGATAAGCATTCTATAGTGTTATGCCAAAAGCAAGCAGAGGTAATTGATGAGCTGTAAAACTGGTTAGGTCATACCGCCCAGAAGATAATGACTCTTGCCGGTCACCTTTCAGATACAAACCATTTACATTTAGTTTAATCACACTGAAACTATTTCCAAGACATTCTTTCCCAGATTAATAATTAATGCTGATATTTAGTAATACAGTACATTTATTGTAAATGTCAATGTTTTTTGGGTATGTGATTTTTAAAAAGGAATGGAATCTTATCAGTCTTACAAGTACTGTTGGATCCAAATATTCACATGCTCAACATTATTATAGACAAAAATGCTATTTTTTGTATATAGACCTATCTCTTAGTTAATAATACCACAATGATAAATTCACATAAACCACTGCATTTCTCAAAATATTAGTACATATCGTGTTATATTTGATCCTCACAACTTCATAGAATAACAGAAATAGAATATTTCTTCTGAGAGAGAAACTCCACGAGTCTCAATTTTATTAGGTGTCTTCAAGTTCTTAACATAGACAAGAGCACTATCCCTAATTGTTTGATCCTATTGGCTCAAAGAAAATGATAATTGTCAACTGCAGTGTTGTGTTGGATAAACTTATTAAGTTACAGTTGAGAGAAAATACATGTAAATTGCTTAGCCTAGTGCCTGCCTAATATACAGAGAATATAGAGTAAATTTTAGTAGTTTTTAATAGTATGATTATTAAATAGAGAGTAAATTACACACTTTGTAATTTACTTGCATTTGACAAGTAGAAAAAGGAGGTCATGGGAGAATATCAGAATATAAATGCATGTGAAACACAAGGACAGGTACCAAAATATCTTCTCTCTGATAAGATTATGGATGATTTTTATATTTTTATGTTGGGCTAAATTTTTAAAATAAACATATTACTTTCAAAAGTATTAAATATTCTTCAAAACTGTTATTCTATAACAAATATATTTTGCTTAAGTATATTTTGTTATCTATATCTTTCATATCAACCATTATTATGGCTAAGAGAAAACTGATTTTGTTATTTCTGTATATTTCAGATATAATTTAATAAGTTATCTATTGTTACAAAATAAGACAATGTATCGTAATATAAGCATACAATAATCAATATGAAATTTAATAAAACAAACAATTCTATATTTTTAGTAATTACTAGTTATATCAATTTTTAATCCTTAACTGGTATCACAAGGTCAAAATAGTCCCCTGGGCAGGTGTCAAACATGAAGTATTGTAGCACTTAACTAAGTGTGGGTATGTGCACCTTGTGGTCATATGTGACTCCAAAAGCATGATATAGTTAAAGATTAAAAATGACTTATAACACTGATTTTTAAAACCTGCTGTAATCATAAAATGGTAGCTACTGCAAGGTACAATTTAGTAAATGACACACACATTAACAAACCATAATTTATTTTGATATTTTGTACTTTTTCTTTCTTTCTTTTTTTTTTTTTTTGGTGAAAAAGGCATTGTTAATTTAAGAAACAGAATAGAAGAAAAATGTTTTCATATCAACTGTTTCTAGTTATTTATTCTTTGACTTCAAGATCATAGCTACAAAGATACAATTTCTTCTCTGACCCAAACCTTGTTAAGTCGAAGCACTGCTAGGCTGCACTACAGATATTCTATAAGCACTTTAACTTTTGGATCACCTATACATTCTCAACTGTTCAAACTAAACTTGTACATTTATTTCTATGCCCTCTTGCAGACTCCTAAGCAACAATAGTAAGTGAAGAGAAATACAAGTGAGTATATCACAGCCAACAAAAAATTGCAGAAAGGCATAAAATGGTGTAAGCATTTTCCTGCAAACAACTTTTTGTTTAAGCTAAATATTTAAACTCAAAATTAAATTATTAAATTAAGTTTAAGAAGAATTTGAGCTGGGTACGGTGGCACACATATCTAATCCTTGTGACTCAAGAGGCTAAGGTAGAAAAATGTTAAGTTTGAGGCCAGAAGCAGCCTGTGTAACTTAGCAAGACCCTGTCTCAAAATTAAAAAAAAAAAAAAGATGAACTGAGGGTGCAGCCTAGTAGTAGAGTACTTGGAAAGTATGTGCAAGGCCCTGGGTTCAACCTTCATTACTGCAACAAAAAAGAGGAAAATTTAGCCAGGTGAGGTGGCACATGGCTGTAATCCCAGCGGCTCGGGAAGCAGAGGCAGGAGGATCGCAAGTTCGAGATCAGAGGCAGTCTGCATAACTTAGCGAGACCCTGTCTCAAAAAGTAAAAGAATGGGCTGGGGGTGTAGCTCAGTTGTCCAGCACTTGCAAAGCATTCAAGTGCGAGGCCCTGAGTTCAACTCCCAGTACTGAAAAAAAAAAAAAAAAAAAAAAAAAAAAAAAAAAAAAAAAAAAAAAAAAAAAAAAAAAAAAAAAAAGGAAAATTTGAGGTCCCCAGACTTAAACATTTTACTACATGAATCTATTTTAGTTCTGAAAAGAACTAAAATTAAAGTATATGATTAAAATGTTTTAACCATATATACATCTACAGAAAATCAAAGAGAGACAAATGGCATTTTGAAAATATCAGATTTGCTACCATAATGTATATATTTCAATATCAAGGAAGAACAACTTTTAAAAATTTGTTCAAAGAATAATGTGGTGCATTAAACCTTATTTATGGTTATTTCTTACCTAGAGAGACATATTTAAG
Organism: Pedetes capensis; assembly: GCA_007922755.1. Lineage (NCBI taxonomy): Eukaryota > Metazoa > Chordata > Mammalia > Rodentia > Pedetidae > Pedetes > Pedetes capensis. The sequence continues at coordinate 18,815 of VMDO01002685.1, read as the reverse complement.
CTAAAGAAAGCTCTATTAATTCTAAAAACAAAAAATCTACCAACTCCTCATATAAAACAATAAAGAGAAATGACTACTTATTTAGTAAGAAGCACACTTACCCTTTTTTCCATTTCCAATAGTGATCTATCAGCAAATCTTTCTTGTCTCTGAAACAAAGAAATTATAAAAAGGGATGTAAGTTCTATAAAGGTGGGGGGGCATAATAACTTTCCCTTAATGGGTATTAAAAGAAATAATATTTGGGTGGCATTACACACTCAGGTAGTATAATACACTGGTGTGAGTAAAAAGAGAGAAAACACAATTGTGTACTGAACTAATAAAGAATAAAAGCAATATTTAGGAATCAATCCATAGCTATCATTTTATGGTCTATATCACTTTTCCATGGGTGTTTTCACAGCTTCCTGGAGGGTGAAGATGGATGAGTACTGTGGAATAAAAACAAAATCATCCTAATTTTCCATTAGTTGCTCAAGTTCTCTTCTCTCTTGCATCACCAGCAGTGGCTACTCTGAATGATCAGATTGCAGGACCTTGAATGAAGTATGTTCATTCCAAGTTCAGTAACTGTTTTGTTGTCATTGGTGGTTGAACCCAGGGCCTTGCACATACTTTGCAAGCACTCTACCACTGAACTGTATCCCAACTCCTTCTTAATTTTTTATGGTGAGATAGGGTCTTACTAAGTTACACAGGTTGACTTTGGCCTTGAACTCAGAATCCTCCTGCCTCAGCCTCCCAAGGTGCTGGGATTACAGGAGTGTGCCCCCAAGTCCAGCTACCAGAAAGGGTCTTTGTATGCATGCAGCCAGACCCATACATTGGCCTTTTTGTTCTCTCCCACATCTATCTTGGTCTTGCTCACTCTCTCTGGAGTTTGGTTTTCCAATCATCCTGCTCCAGAATTGGTAAGAGGGTTCATACACACTTTCACTTGTAAAAAGTTCTAACTATAAACACTTTCCTAGTGAGCTCAAGTCTCTCATTTTTTCCACTTGACATACTATGTGACCAGCTCAAAGCTAATAAAATCCCGTGATTTGAGTGTGGTTGTAGGGGAATGGAGAGGCTTTTGGATTTTAAGTCACATGTTACAGCCTGCACAAGAGAGCTCGGCATCTGGATACTGAGCACATGCCAAGTTAAAAGCATCTTAGATCTTATCTATGTTGACCTTTATACAAACAGTATCTTTAGCATTCTTGTTCAATTTGCTGAATAAAAAATTTTACTAATTTCCTAAAAATGATTTTTGACTACTTTAACAAGAGCGATGTGGCTACTAACCACAAAATATGTTAAAAACATATTTCATTATTAAGCGCAATTTCATGCTTAATGTTGTTTTGTTTTGCAGTGCTAGAGATCAAATCCAGGGCCTGATGAATGCTAAGCACGCACTCTACCCCTGAGCCACTTCTCTAGCCCTTAATGCAACAATTAAAAAAATATTTCTTTATATAATTTTCTCTTTTGCTAATACATTTCCACATGTATATTGTAATATCTTCAGGACTTGTAACTGGGTTACTTTTTGATCTTTCAGAATTTCTTTATGGTTATAGCATATAAAATTCAAAGAACTAATCATAGCCAGGAATCCTTACTTTTTCCTCTATGATTTTAAATGGCCTTACATTTTTGCACTTACTCTTTCTGGAAAAATAAAAGTTGATGTATTCTAAATGCTTCCTGTTAAAAATCCAATTTAGAATTTTAAATATGAACTGGGCTGTTTTGGCTAATTTTGATTTCTTTTTGATAGTTTTTAATTTAAATATTTGTTTTAATTGTTAAAAATACAAAATTAAGGTTGATACGCCACTTGAGGATCTACAAATGAAGCATAAAAACACTTAAAAGCCTAAAAAAATTTATAAATGACATTCAAAAGCACCTGAAAAAAAATCAGAAATAGCTGGACCAATGCCATCACAAATAAGAAATTTTAGATGTAAAAATAGCATTTTATTTTATTTTATTTTTTTCCCAAATGGGAACATTTCAAGCCAGGTGGAAGCAGGAAGATATTGAGTTTGAGGCAAGAGGGAGCCTTAAGAAACTTAGCTAGACCCTGACTCAAAATAAAAACTAGGCTGGGGGGTGCAGCCCAGTGGTAGGGCACTTTCAAAATATGTTTGAAGCCCTGGGTTCAACCCCCAAGTACTGTAAACAAAACAAAACAAACCAGAATAAACAAAAAACAAAAATAAAAAAATCAAGGAATATGTTAGTAATTTGATGGTTTGTTAGTTTTGCGGGTTAAACATCAACACTAATTTAACTATAGTAGTTTTATTTAGTTAATATTTTTGTTAGATATTCTAGTTAAGGCTCTAAAAATCACAATTAGTAAATCTGGTGACTTTATCATCTGGCAAAGTGGTATTTAGGAAACTGGTTTCTGGTAAATTGGCCTATTTCTTCTCCCTGGAGACTGCACAGGGTGGAGGGTGTGGAGTTTAAGGCAGGATTCAGGGACTCAGGATTTCTTAATGAATACTATCAAACAGACCTAAATTTCAAGTGGTTTTGTTTGTTTGCTTTTCCTTCTTTCTTTCTTTTTTTTCCTTCAGTGCTGCAGATCCAACTCAGGATCTCATACACGCAAAAGATTAATTCTTAACAGGATGAAGAGTTCTATGGGAAAAATTTCATGCAGCTATTAAAACTGCTGCCACTATGTATGTTTGGGGCTGGGGTTTTAGCTCAGTTTGTAGAGTGCTGTTCTGCACTGAGGCCCAGGATTTGATCCCCAGCACCCAAAAATGGAAGAAGGACCTGGCAACCCACTCCGGAAACAATCCTGAAATAATTGGCCACCGAAAACGCTATGAGGGGCACTATGAGTTGGACTCAACTCAATGGTACCTAATAACAACAGTGTATATGAATAGTTGAATAGTTATAAATTATGAATAGTTGGTGGAAGAATTCACAGTAAGACTGCTATACTCAATATAAACTCTCTAAAGCTAGACCAAGAGAAAGTTTACTTTAATGTTTATCAATTTAATCCCTTATCCCTCTCATTATTAACCCAGTATAGTGGTGTCTGCCAATGCAGAAGCTGCTTTTATTTTTTCAACCCAGTGACTTGCTTCTCTGGCTACAAAAGGATCAGAAATGTGTACCTGATCCACAGTGGTCAGAAAGAATTCTTTTCTTTGGTTTCTTTCACACCCAGGGCCTCAAGCATGCTAAGCATACATTTTACCACTAAGCTATGCTCTCACAACCACCCTGTCCCCCACCTGCCAGCTTTCTACTAGCTCAGCTAGTAGGACCATAACCTTCAACTGCTGCTCCATACTGGATGGTAACTGGCTACTTCTATTAATTCTTCTCTCTTGCTGAACAACAGAGTCACAAAGAAGAAAGGAGTGGAGACATAAATTAGCTATTTTACATTAACAACACAGCAGTGTAAGAGGGAACAGTAGCCATCTTTACTCAGAAAATATGATGAAATCCCTGGAGCTAAAACTATGTTCAGAGAACTTGTTATAATATTGCCATGTATGGAGGCTCACTGAGTTACTTATGCAACCTGAAGGATGATGATATTCCAGTTTACCATGAAGTCCAAGTAAGTCAGTAGTTTTAACTTCTATGACATTCCAAGTTATGATACCTCACTATGAAATGTGCTTTTGTTCTGTCTCACTTTTCTGTGTATCTTCACAGTCAATCCCAATCAACTGAAAGAATCAGAAGAGCCCGTCCAATCTCATAAGATGAGCCTGATCCCTAGAATTTAGCACAGTAGCCACAGTGCATAGATAACTGCTTTACAGCACAATAGTGGTTAGGAAAGAAAAAAGGATCTGGTAACAAGTATAAACTCAATATAGAGAATGAATTTTTAGAAATTAAGAAAAAGATGAATATAAAAGGCTGGCCACAGCTAGAAGCTGTGGCACGTACCTATAGTAACAGCTATTTTCAACTCTGAGGAAGGAGGACTGTGGGTTCCAGGCCAAAGGCCAGCCAGTGCAAATGAGCAAGACTCTGTCTAAAAATAAAAAATAAACAAGGGGCTGGGAGTGTGGATTAGTGGTAGAGCACATGCCTACCCATGTGTGAGGCCCTGGGTTCAGCCCCTAGTACAGGAATGAATGAGGGGGGAAAAAAAAAAAAAAAGACTGGCCAAAATAAGTATGCAGTCCCATTCACAGAACTGAAGCTGGATTCAGTGTTGTGTTGCAGAAATGCTTTAACACCAGAAAGTTGTTGTTATTAGGTGTCATCCATGTCCTTCTTCTGTTTTTGCAGTGCTGAGGATTGAACCAGGGTCCTCAGACTGTGCAGCAGCACTTTATCAACTGAGTTAAACCCCAGCCCCATACTAGAAAGTATCATGTTAAAATTAAGTTTGTTTTCTTAAAAATCACAGGATTCTTTAGTTTTTAACATAAGTAGACCTTATAAAACCTCCAAAATTTAAAATATGTAGCATTTCCCAACATTTTTTGGTAACAGAGTCTTTTTGGAAAATTTAAAATTTTTTAATATAAGGAAAGAGGCTAAGGAGAAGGAAATGTGCCTATTACCATTTCCCAGAACTAGTGTTCCATAGGGAGAGACCTTGGGAAACAATTCCTACACCTTTCTTACGTACAACGTTAGTTTTGCTTAGCTCTCTGAATTTTCTTGTCTAAAATTGACTTCTCTATGCTACTACATAGAAGGAAATTATAAAAGGAGTTAAAAGTATCTTTTTTCAGCCTACTATATCAAATCACTTTTATCTTGAACAACAGGAAATATTCCTATAACATAAAGGTTATTATAAAGAAATTTTAGGGGCTTGCAAGTATACCTCAGAAGCAGACCTTTTACCTAACATGTGCAAGGTTCAGGGCTTGATTCTCAGCACTGGCGAGAAGGAGAAAGAAAGAAAAAGAAAGAAAAAGAAAGTAAAAGAAAGAAAAAGAAAGGAAAAGAAAGAAAGAGAAAGGAAGGAGGGAGTGGGAGAGGGAGAGAGAGAGAGAAAGAGAGAAATTTCTACAGCTATAAGGTGATTCTGTGTAAATGCTTTTAATGCCTTACTACATTTAGTATGATGGAACTAAGCATTTAATTCCTTCACATACTAGAACAAACCTAACTCTTGGACTTATAAAGACTATCCTTTTGTCTTTTTAACTGACTCCCTGAAAAAAGTAAATACAATTATCAGTAAACTGCATTATCTTGACATCTTTTTACTAATAAATAAGCTATTATTAATAACCAAACTTCTATTTAAAACTAAGGGAAAATTTTGATGTAATTTTTTTTAGGAAAATAAATAATAGCCAATATCTTGTAAGTAACAACGAGAAAAAAGCACAAACCTGGGTGGCCTTTTCCAACTGCAACTTAAGATCTGTTAGTTCCATATTTGTATCATGTAGCTGTGCCTTCAGTTTTTCATTTTCAGCTAGAATTTGTTCATAAAGCTGTAAACATTAAGGGAGAACAAATTACTTTTATGCTCTCCTAATATTTTAAGAAAACATCTCAATGATTATAATATTAAAACAGAAAGATTAAGGTAGCATACATATACTATAAAAGATACATTAAAAATATATTTTAATGCTTTGTGGTCCCAAGGTAGAGATTGTAGGTTATATGCAGGTGTTTTAGTCCTACATAAATTCTTATAAATTAATTCCAACGTTTAAAATTTAACACTTTTCAGAAAAATCTGACTTTCAAATTCTTGTGAAAAAGATTTAGTGAGCTGATAAAAAGGGACCATATATCAACACAGCAATTGTGGGTAAGGAGTCATTGTAATATTTATTTGGAGTCCGTGAGCTTTTTGGCTTATGACTCCCTCTCAAAATTCCAAAAATGAGATGGAATATCACAGTTACACTTACTTTATTTCTGTTCCTTATAGTAAAGATAAAACATAAAGTATTTCAAATGCAGGGTAAAATTTAAGACATTCTCCTTTTCTCATGATTCTGCCCTTCTTCTTAACACTTGAATCTATTGCTTCTTTTCCTTTCACCTCTACAAGTTCCAAGGTAATTTTGGCTATAATCATCTTTTATCTAAAAGGTCCTAATAACAACTGTCTTTGTCCTCCCTCTGTCTTATACAGAGGAGCAAATGCAAATCTCCTATTTTTCCTAAGCCAATTGTTCTGTCATCACTCACAAATTAAAAACCCTTGAATAGCTTCCCAACATTTTTAGCATGGATATCTTAAAAAAAAAAGTGTGTTCATATGCCACACCCTGCCCCCCAAACCTAACGAAGGCCCATTTCTAGCTCAATCACAGTGATAATCTGAGACAGTAAATGTGAAATAAAGTCCTGGATATTTTTCTCTTCCCTTTGAAAAACAAACAGCTATTTATATTCTACCTAACATTACCTGTCAAAAACTAAAAGTTATTTTAAGACACTGATTTCATTATGAGCTTTTCAGATTAAAACAGAAATAACACAAAAGATAACTTATTTTTAATGAAATGTAACTAAATAACACAAGTACCTTTTTAAAGTCAGTTGAATCGTCCTTTTCTACCCTGCTACTATAAGGTTTTCTTTCTTCCAAATAACTGTATGATCCAGAGCGACCCAGCAAAGAATCATATCGATCACTAGATGATGTGGAACTGGTTTCATATCTTCAAGAGATAAGTTTAAATCAAAAACTTCTTACAAATTACATTAACATACACACACACACACACACACACACACACACACACACACAATATTAACTTGACATTCTAAAACAATCTTTTCTAATCAGTTTGGTTATCTAATAGGTTTGTTATCTAATTAGTTTTTGTGATACATAATAAACAGCTAGTTATTTCTAATGATTTCCATTATCTGAAGAAAAGATTCAAAGTTTCCATATTTAGATGTCAAAACTGGTTTCACATGATAAACAATTTCAAGAGTTTTAAATTATGCTTCTTTCACATTTTAACATCTTTGAAACTGGAACACATTTTAAAATTAATGATGCATTACAGTTTAATTGGTAGTACCTTTCCTTACTTTAGTGGTATATGATAGTATTTTTAAATTAATATCATTTTAGATTTGATGAAATACAGTATATCCAAAGTGACAGATATGGATTTGCCCTAAAGAGGAAGAATGCATCTTATTAGTGATTGTGAATTGTTTTATTTGGTTCTGAATTCAGGTTAGCTTTTCTGATAAGTGCTACATACGACCTTTGCATTTCAATTCAACAGAATTATCAGTATATAAAATTTATTCTTGGTTTTAAAGACTTTGGTTAACAATTATGGGCAAGAGAAATGGATGAAGATTAGATTCAAGTATACAGTGATTTTGATCTAGATGACATTTTTAAACATATCTTCATCCGTTGTCTTTCCCCTAAAGCAGGGCTAAAGGAAAAAGATGCTAGAAACCCAATTTAATAAATTTCTGGCCAAGTGTGGATTTCGTCAATCCCTGATGTTCATGAAATAGTCAGTGTTGAAGTAACTTAGGAAACTCTGGATAACATAAAAGGTATCACTGTTGTAGTGATCTGGGAAAAATCTTTCTTCTTTTATAGTGACTTACTTTAATGACCTGTGAACTGAAAGTACAGCCTTTAACAAAGAAAGCTAGTAACAGTGATTAGGATATCTAAATTTTTTATTGATTTTTATTACCTATCTAATTCTATAAACTTACCAAATCCATTAATGTCTAGCAACATTTTTAGCAAAGAAAATGAGGGAAAAAAATCAGTAAATGAAGAGTCAAACATACCGAGAAATGGAGTCCGTCTAGGAAGAAAAAAAACAAACATAGGTATACTAAATATTATCTTTCATTAAACTCTTAATTGATGACTGATAAAGTAAATGTAACAATGTTTCACACGATTCAACTAACTTATCTACTCACAATGTTTGCTTTAATGTGATTGCATTTTTAGACAGCAATTGTAGAGTACAATTACATTTCAAAACATCTTTTGTGACTACCTACAAAATCTGTCACACATTACTTTTTAATTAGAAGAAAGAAAATAGATTAAGACTATGCATTACTTATACTCACTCAGCAGGAGAAAAGTGACATATATTAAGAAATGTCAAGCTGACTCTGGAACATTCTTGCTTTTTATCTTTTTCCTTTTCTTTTTTCCCCTGGTACTTGAAGGTTAAACCCAGGGTCTCCTACACACTTTGCAAATGCTCTACCCCTGGGCTACTCCCCCAGACCATGTTTTAGTTTTTATCTTGAGACAGGATCTTGATAAGTTAAGCAGGTTGTACCTGGCCTCCAACTTGTGATCCTCCTGCCTCTACCTCCTGAATTACTGGGATTATAAGCATGAGCTACCACACGCGGCTCATTCTTGCTTTTAAGGCAATAAAAGGGAAACAAATGAATATCTATAGTATTTTATGCATAAACATAAATTCAAATTTTGTTTAAAATTTACTTTCTGAAAATCTAGCTATGTACTCCTTTGAGATTTAGTAATTACAGTATGTTGTTGTTGTTGTTGTGGTTGTTGTTGTTAGGTGTCCTCGAGTCAGTGTCTGACTCATAGTGAAGCTATGTACAACAGGCAAAACACTATTGTCAGTGCTTCTCTGCTATTCACAGGGTTTTCAATGGTTGATTGTTTGGGGGGAGTGGGTTGCCAATCCGTCTCCCTAGCCTACAGCACCTGGTGTTCCCGAGTAGTCTCCCATCCAAGTACTAACCAGGTCCAACCCTGCTTAGCTTCCAAGATCTGATGGGATCAGATGCTACAGTGGTACAGCTGCAAGCAATTAGGGTATAGGAAATTATGATTTTTAATTTTTTCAAATAAGTGGAAGCTATATTGAAGTTCTTGTAATGTGTATCTATATGGTGAAATGGCTAATAGGGTAAAACAGTCTTAACTGGAACCAAAGTTAAGTATTTTGTGTGTGTGTGATGGGCTGTAGTTTTTTCTTTCTATTTAAAAACTCACCGAATCTACAATTTTCCGAAAGGCAGCTGTCTAGAAATGGTTTGTTAGATTCTTGAATTTAAAATATTTGTAAATTCCCATTTTACTTATTTTTAAATGCACTGTAAGATTGCTAAGTTTCTTTAAGAGTATTTAGAAGCTGAGTGTAGTGGCGCACATTTGTAATGCCAGCACTTGGGGTTGGGAGGAGGGTGAGGGAGGTCTGAGGCAGGAGGATGGAGAGTTCGAGACCAGCCTGGGCTACATAGTAAGATTCAATCTATAAACAAATAAATGAACAAAAAACATTTCAGACTAAATATGTTTTATTGAAGTCTGTGTAAACATCCTTTGCAAAAATCAATTTATTCCTTGCTCCTAGCTTTTTTTTATGTACTGTTTTATTGAATTATTCTTTAGTTTTATAACAACAATATTAAAGAATAAATTTAAAATTTCAAGACATTAAACTCAGTAAAATATCCAGGCTTGAACTAAAATGTTTACATGCCAAATGAAAAATACTGCAACTCTCATCATAGTTTGCACTTTTGCCCACGGATTTAAATTTTAAAAATAAAAACTCCAATACTCACAGAAACCACTCAAACACTGTTTGTCTTTAAAAGTTTTGGTATTATCACTGATTACTTAACATTTTTTTAAAATGTGGAATGATTGAAACATAAAATTCATTATCTACATCATTTCTTCCCTTTTCCCAGTCCCAGCAACCACAATTCTACTTTTGTTTCTAGGGGTCTTGACATCAGACAGCTGAATAAATGGAATCACACAGTATTTGTCTTTTTGTGTCTTGCTTAGTTCATTTAGCATGTTCTTGTTTCCTAATTTTAAAAATTCTTTTTTTCCAAAGTAAAAATATCCTTTAATTTTTCTGATTACCATAAGTTCATGTAAAAATATGCAAAACTGTTAATTATTATTTTCTACATCTATCTATGTGAACATACAAAACAGTGATCTATGCATATACACTTTATTTAATCTATTCCCTACCAATAGACACTTAGGGTGTTTTCAGTTTTTTGCTTTACAAGCAACACTGCTATGAACACTCAATTAAAGTTTTATCTTTAAATACTTTATTTATATCCTTGGGAGTAAATTTCTAGAAATGTAAATGCTAAATTAAAAGGCACAAACATTTCCTTAAGGCTTCTGATGTCAAAAAAGATGAATTTATTATATTCCCTAAGCTTTATATAAGTGTATATTTCATATTAGTCATGCCAAATATGGGCATTTTCAATGCTTCCATGGACATTATTAACTTTTGCTAACTTCATTTGTATTGCCATGTTGAAATCTAATGGTCATTTGCATTCTTTTATAAAATTTTAAGTTTCATATATGCTGTCCATCTCTTATTTTTTAATGAGTTTTAAATATTAATCTTTGGCTGGGCATGTTGGTGCATGCCTGTAATCCCAGTGATGTGACACGGGAGGCAGAGGCACAAAAACTGCAAGTTCAAGGCCAGAGGCAGCCTGAGTAAGTTAACAAGACACCTGACTCAAAATAAAAAATAAAGGGCTGGTGGTGCAGCCTAGTGGTAGAGAACTTGCTAAGTATGTGCAAGGACCTGTGTTCAACCCAAGTACCACCAATAAATAAATAAATAAATAAATAATCTTTTAAATGTTAATTATAAAAGGCTATGATTATTTACTTTTAAATTAAACAAATATGTCTCCTAACTTTAAAGTCCCTCACATGTCTATCATCTTGTCATGCTGTGGGGGCTTGTATGTTGCTGTGATGCTGAAAACTATGACACTGGTATTTCAGATACCGATAGGGCTACCCATGGTGGATAGGTTTCACCTGAGCTTCCAGCCTAAGACTAGGCAGCCCACTCCTGAAACAAAGAAAACCCTATGAATAGCAGAGAAGCACTGTCAAATATAGTGCCAGCAAATGAGCCCTCCAGGCTAGAAGGCATTCAAGAAATGGCTGGAGAAGAGGTGTCTCCTCAAGGATAGTCAATTTTAATGACAAGAATGGAGTGAAGTCCCTACGACCTCCTTTTGCTGATATGACATGACTCCAAACAAGAAGAAAGTGTCTGTAACAATGGGCTCAAACATAAGATCATATACATGGCAGAGTGTTGGATAGTGTTTCATTCTGTTGTACATAGGGTTGCTATGAGTTGGATCCAAGTGGATGGCACCTAACAACAACAACTTTAAAGTGTATTTTCTGCCATGTTTCAGCTTTATATGTTTAAATAATTAAATCAGTTAATGTTATCTTCGTTTAATGGATGCCTTCCCTTGATGTCATATTTGGTTTAAATTTTTAACTTATTATCAATGTTCTTTGCATGCTATAGGTTTTGCCATCAAATAGCTTACAGAAAAAAGTTATAATAACCAAAGCAAGAGATATCTCATTTTTGGAAATAATGAACAATATTATGACGGAGTAATATAACTCAAATTATCTATGATAAAATTTTCTTTTAAAAAAAATTTGATGCCAAAGGTGGATAACTTGTGTAACTCAGAATTTTCAACTTTTCAATGTCTAATAATTTCTTTAATTACACAAATCCCATGTGAGGAAGTTATTTTTTAACATGGTTAAACTGGATTAAAACATTTCTGAAGTAATAATAAGTAATAATAATAATAGCTATTTCAGAAAATTCATTTAATAAGAATTTTCCTACTTGTATTTTTTCACAGAGAAGGGCTGATGCTACTAGTTTTCAAAGGACAGCAGCACACTTATTGGGGTAAGCAATGTTCTGGCCTATTGTAGAAGGCACTGTGCGTTAGCATATTAACTCCATCCTTTTCTTCATGGTATAGAAGTCATTAGGTTTAAGCAGGATATGTATACAGCCCACTTTTGGAGCAAAATGTTTGTAAGAGCTCAGTGGTGGGCATTGCCAGGCCTAAACCAACTACAATCCCATCCCGATGAGGTAAATCAGCATGAAGTGGAAGCTGACATAGAAAACTGTATAACCAGAATATAATAAAATTTTTTTGTTTAAGCCATAATCCAATTTCAGCTGAGTTTTCTGTAACTGGAAGGAATGCTAGCATAAAGCAAGATCTAAGCAAATTTTTATTTAAAATGAACAAAAACTACTTAAATTGTTTGGAACTAAGAAAACTTTTCTTCTTAGAAACAATATCTTACTTATGTAATGGAAAGCATGGCTGGATGGCTGGAGAAAATCTAAGGAAAGGAAGGCTCTAGCTGTATGCCAGTGAAGGCTTTGGCCCTTGGAAGTTCTCTGAGCCTAAAAGCCTCCTCTGTTATCTCTCTGACCTTGGGCATAGACCCTGCCTATGTGCAGACATGGCACAGCTCTGTCTATCTGCAGTGGCAAGAATATGCTAACATAAATAATAAATAACCCTTCCCTGTCTCACAAGAGAATATACTTTAACCTACTTTTCCCCTGATTCATAAGAGTGATTAATGTTATGATAAGAGCCTAACAAAAAGACCTTGGTACACTCACTCGGGGGCAATGCACCTGAAGGCACTGGCCCCACATCGGTGTCTCTGACACCAACTCTTGGTGTAGAGCAATCCCTTTTGTGTCTGTGGGACAGTCACGACATACTTAACCTTAATGTGTCTTATGTATAACTTTACAGTAAAACTTAAACACATTATATGTTTCAAAATTCTAACTTTTGAAGCCAGTAAGATCTTCCCACTCCAGCCTAGTAGGACATGTTGTTTGTGTCATAAGGCAGTGAGAAGTATCACCTGGGAAAATTTTATTCATGTCTTGTTTACCTGTCCAGTGTTTTTCTTTGACAACAGGAATTCAAAGGATACTCCCAGGACAGGAAGATGATGTATGAATTAGTAGATATAATAAAAAAAGGACAGTCAAATTGGGTGAGTGCTAACAACTGACAAGCAAAGGCTGTAAGCAACAAAGTTTTATCCCTATAAATAAAAATGGCTATCCTACCAAAAGCAATTTATAGATTTAATGCAATCCCCATTAAAATTCCACTGACTGACTTTACAAAATAGAAAAAATGATCCAAAAATTCATATGGAATCACAAAAGACCACAAAAGACATATAGCCAAAACACTCTTAAGCTGCAAAACTAATGCAGGTGGAATCACAATTCCTGACTTCAAGCTATACTATAGGGCAGAGGTAGCAAAAACAGCTCAGTACTCGCACAAAAATATGCCTGAAGACGTGGAACAGAATAGAAGACCCAGAAATATCTCAATACGCCTACAGCCACGTAATTTCCACAAAGGAGCAAAGCAAGTAAATTGGAAAAAGGACAGCCTTTTCAATAAATGGTGCTGGGAAACATGGACATCCATGTGCAGAAAAATGAAAACTGACCCACATCTCTCAATATGCACAAGTTAACTCAAAATGGATAAAAGATCTCAACATAAAACCAGAAACTTTAAAACTAATAGAAGAAAAGATAGGCAATACATTCCATCATATAGGCATAGGAAAGTATTTCCTTAATAGGACTCCAATTGCTCAAAAAATTGCAACAAGAATAGATAAATGGGATTATATGAAGTTAAAAAACTTCTGTACAGCAAAGGAAACAATCAACAGAGTTAAGGAAATCTCCACTCAATGGGAAAAAATCTTCGCATCCTATACATCGGACAGAGGTCTAATTTCCAGAATTTATAAAGAACTCAAGAAAAAAATACCCAAGAAAACAAATAACCCAATACACAATGGGCAAAGGAACTGAATAGACAGTTCTCAAATGAAGCGGCCCATAAACCCATGAAACACATGAAAAAATGCTAGATATCCCTAGCCATTAGGGAAATGCAAATCAAAATAACTCTGAGATTCCACCTTATACCAGTAAGAATGGCCAAGATAAAAAAAATAACAACAAATGCTGGTGAGGTTACGGAGAAAAGGGAACCCTCTTATAGTGCTGGCAGAAGTATAAATTAATCCAACCACTTTGGAAATCAATATGGAGTTATCTTAAAAAACTAAAAATACATCTACTGTCTGACCCAGCTATAACACTATTAGGAATATACCCAAAGGGGAATGAGTCATCATACCACAGAGACACCCTGCATCTCCATGTTCAATGCAGCACTTTTCACAATAGCAAGGATATGGAATCGACCAAAGTACCCATCAACAGAAGAATGGATAAAAAAACTATGGTACATATACACAATGGAATACTACTCAGCAATCAAAAAAAAATGCCATTTGCAGCAAAAATGGATGGAATTGGAGAAAATTATTTTAAGTGAACAAACACAAGCTCAGAAAGAGAAACACCACATGTTCTCACTCATATGTGGGAGCTGAATCAAAATTATAAGAAGGAAAAAATCCTATGCAGAGGTTGGAACATAATAAAAAAAAGCTAAGAATGGTATTATTATAAATGGTCTAGAAAATTCATGTAATAGTTCTAACAATGTAAAAAGAAAGTTCACTACAGAAAAAGTTTCTATCTTAAACAGAACTGGAACCCAAGGATATATAGAAAAATACTACCATAAAAAGACAAGCAAATGGAAGAGAAGTCTTTGGTGGCGGGGGGAGGGACGGGGGAGGAAGCACACAAGAGGGTAAGGGGGAACTTATATGTATAACATACAACAAAATGCATATATGGAAATGTCACAATGAAAAGCATGTCAGAATGAATCACATTAAGGTGTTCATTAAAAATTTCCAATAAAAAAATTTTACCTTAGTACTAATTCACTACTCAAGCTACATATCAGGCCACCTAAAGATAATATAAAAGTATGATTTGAATCAAAATATGCAAACTTGGCCCTTTAATTAATGTCCATAGTCATCTAGTATAGGTAACCAGGTGTCAGTCACTTTACATTATTATAGACCCTTGCTGACTAAAACGAAATGAAATAGCTCTATAAAGGACTCCCAAATCAAAATGAAGATAAGATTAACATGACCAGAATGTTACTCAGGCTACATAGGACTAACTCAAGTTGTATAGCTCAATCAGTATGTGAAGAGAACTCTTTAAAGTATTTGATCTTTTATTTTTATTTATTTGTATATTTTTTTGCAGTACCAGGGGCTGAACCCAGGGCCTTGTGTGTGCATGCTTTCCAAGTGCTGGACCACTGAGCTGCACGCCCAGCCCATTTTTTTTGTTAGTTTTTTTGAGACAGGGTCTCGCTAAATTACACAGACTGCCACTGGTCTCGAACTTGCGATCCTCCTGTCTCTGCCTCCCCAGGTGCTGGGATTACAGGTGTGTGCCACCGCGCCCAGCTGTAATTGATCATTTTGGCACAGCAAAATAAGGAATGGGGCTGTGGCAGAGGAAGGAAGGGTGTTTTAAAAACAAACAAACAACAACAACAATAAAAAAAAAAAAAGGGAAGAAACTCGTACTACTTGTTAACTTTGCAACCTTAAGTCATTCAAAATGGCCTGAAGTTATTCATGTACTAAGGGGAAAAATGCCTTTTTCAGAACATTGTTGAGAATATCCAATGTGATTATGAATATAAAACTCCTATGGAAACTATCAATATCTAAATTAATGGAAAGAAAGATACCTATTTTCTCTGGAACATAACTTTGCCATCTACAAAAATAAAACCTGTGCCTATTATTTCTGAATTTTTTACTACTGCTGGTATCCTGTAGGTATTTTCCTCTGATCAAGGATACTATTCCCAGTTTTGCTTTTTCTTTGAAACTGTAAAGGTTAAATTACAACAAAGTATGTTCAGTTAGAGTATACAATTTGATGAGTTTTGACAATTGTTGCACTTAATAAAACTACCACTACAATTGAGACATGGCAATCCACTCCCAAAGCAATCTCAAAACCATCAGGTATTGAAAAGCTTAGGAACAGCAGAGAAGAAGTGACATAGTGCTGGGCCTGGCACAGTATCAGGGAGTGTTTCATTCTGTTGTATACAGTGTTGCTATGAGTTGGACCTGACTCAATGGCACCTAACAACAACAACAACAACAATTGAGAACCAGAACATTTCTACCACCTCTACAATATTCTCTGTATCTCTATTAATACCTCCAACCTCAGCCCCCAGGAAATCACTGATATCGTATCCCCAGTAGATAGGTACAGTGTTTTGCGTGAGTAAATATAATTAAACACAATTAAAAAGTAATCTTTAAAAATATATTATTCAATAAAAAAAAAGCTATTTACCTGAGTTTCTTTTTTGTTGGAACCCTCTTCTGTATCTGATTGTTGTTCTTGTTCGTTTTCATCGCTCTAAAATAGATGGTCAATGTATTTTAGAAAAGCAAAGGTAAATTTCAAATAGCTGATCTTAAAGAATTTTAGGGCCTTTGTTTTTTTGGCACTTGGGTTGCACTCAGGGCCTTGCACATACTTCGCAAATCTTCTTCCAACAAGGCTGCACTCCTAGCTCATTTTTTATTTTTTATTTTGAGTCAAGGTCTTATTAAGTTATATTACATAGGTTGCCTATGGCCTCAAACTCATGATCCTCCTGCCTTCACCTCCCAAGCTGCTGGGATTACAGTGTGTATCACAGCACTTGGCTGGGCTTTCTAATTTAAAATGACCCTTGAGAAAAATAAACCATGAAACAGATCAAAAGAAAAACTAATTTTTTAAAAATCACAGCGAGGGACTGAACCAGGGCACAGCACATGCTAGCCCAAAACGCTATCACTGAGCTGCATCCCTAGCCCAAGAAAAACTTTATTTATTTACAGGATGAGGAAACTGGAGTTTTAACGTGAGAGAGAAGATGATATTTAGTTTATATTAGGATGATAATGCATATAATTCAATAGTCAATGTATTATTTAGCCATTCAATTATAATGCATCCATGAAAATAGAAATAAATTCATTGATTTATGCAAAAAAATAGCTAATATTAGTTAAGTTTATAGAAACTTCTTAATATGTTTAGATGGAGTTTCTCCTTCTAGAAACTTCTTGGGAGTTCAGAGTACAGGGAATAGAAAATTAAGGTCATAGTAGGCTAAAAGTCTGAAATCCCAGTCTATAGGGAATAGTGTACTATGAGGTCCTGAAAATCTCAACAATCCTTACAGTGGTAAAGCAATAGAAACAGGAAATTTATATTCAAACATGTCTGGCTTAGGCTCACTATAAAAACACTACAGCCTTTAAAGCAGACTAACCTCACTCATATTAGTACACATTTTCAGCTATGTGACTTAAGGCAAATTATTTTAAGAGCTAAAATGACCTCATCCATAAACTGAGGATATAAACTTTACAGAAGTATTTCAAGAGCTAGGGAGAATTTTTGTACTAGCTACCATTTTGGCTCCTAGTAAAAATGATATGTGAAATTAGGAAGTGAACTGGAGAAATCAACGATGCTGTTGCAGTAGTAGCGTTCTGTGTGAACTGACTCTCTTTATTATGCATTGCAGTTTCATGGGAGAACACAGGAACTAGAAAGAAAAAGTGTGGAGGTTCAAAGTTCCTAAAAAGTAGTAACTAATGAAAGCAATTTACTTATACAATAGAGGAAAAAGCTGCCTAACTACATATCACCCTTTCTTTGAATGAGCCCTTGGTTGTTTTCATATGCTGTCTGCTATAGGTTCAAACATGCAGCAATGAAGGGGAAAAAAGTCCTATACCTTGATGGCTGATTAGAACTCAATCAGTCTTGGCTCAAATTAAAAACATGGGTACTACCAAGGTGGACATTAGGACAGATCCTTATTTAATGTTGGTCAAGGCATGACTCCACAAAGTAGGCTTTTGAAGGAAGAACTAGTCTGAATAAAATTGGAGAAAAAATAGATCTAAACAACAACACAGCTTTTCTTAGGAAATTCTTAACACACGAATTATTAAGAAGATGAGATAATTTTAAGTAATGTTGTTGTTATTAGGTGCCATTGAGTCATGTCCGACTCACAGTAACCCATATAGGGTTTTCAATGGCTGAATGTTTCAGGATTGCCTTGGGAGTGGACTGCCATGTCCCTCTCTCATTTTTGCGGTGCTGGGAATCAAACTGGGGACCTCAGGGACTGTAGAGTAGCACTCTACCAACTGAGCTAAATCCCAGCCCAATTTTAAGTAATAAGAATTACTAAATGTTGTTGTTAGGTGCCATCGAGTTGGTATCTGACTTATAGCAACCCTATGTACAACAGGTGAAACAGTACTGTTAGTACTTCTCTGCTATTCATAGGGTTTTCAATGGCTGATTATTTTGGGGGAGTGGGTTGCTGGGTCCTTCTCCCAAGCTTACAGCACCTGGTATTCCCAGGTGGTCTCCCATCCAAGTACTAACCAGGCCCAACACTGCTTAGCTTCTAAGATCTGAGGGGACTAGAGGTCACAGTGGTACAGCTGCAGGCTACTAAATGTTAGGATGCTAATAATACTGTAAGTTTTCATTTTACTGTTATTAAAAAAAAAGTTACTAGGTAATCAATTAAAATCCAGGCACATACTTTCTGATGGAGCAACAAAATATCTTGACAAAACAATACTGAACCAGAATCTGATCAAGCCTTAGCTCCAACTACAATTATAAGAGTATAAAAACAAACAAACACAAACAGAGAAATGTGTTAAATTGCACTTCAAGGGTGTTAAAACACAGTTTCTTCAAAAAATAACTTTAAAAATGAGATGGAGGGAGAATCTTACTGATTGATTAAAAGAGACTTTAAAGAAATGATTGATCATAATGTATGGTCCTTATTTAGTTCCTAATAAGACAGCAAACTATAATGCTACAACCACAAACTACATCTAGCATATAAGAGTCACTGGAAACTAAAACTGGGGAAGTGGCGGGGATTTAATTAAAATGATACTTGGGGTGTGGTCATTTTATTATTCTGTAAATTTTGTA